>JALPQI010005149.1:0-55394 GCA_025490895.1 Thaumatotibia leucotreta | reverse complement strand
CACAGAGTCCCCCATTTATATAATTTTCAAGCGCAAGAAAACAGCTCATTGCTAGTTCTAGCTAACGCGGCGCATTTTCAGAGATGCTGTATACAGCTGTTTATATTTGTCTGACATATTATGTCAGACAACCTTACAAATTTATGGCTTAGTGGCTACCGAATATTATTATAATATTTTATAATAGCCACGTTAGATTCTTAGAGGACGAGATTCATGTTAACTGAGTAAAACCACAGAGTTCGTGTTATCTGAGTATTCCTTTTAATGTTTACTACCTAACAAGAAAACTAAAAAAAAGTTTTATTTTTCATATTCCTTAAAACAGAATATAATCGGTAATTAATTGTCGATATCTTTGAACACATTTTTCTGGATAAATTATTATATTAAAGGCTTTGGTTACTTTTCAGGACTTCAAAAGACAATATCTCCCAACAGGATGTGGATGAGCTGCCCAACAGGAGTTTGGGCAGCCATAAAAAACCGGCCAAGAGTATGTCAGGCCATGAGCAGTGTAGTGTTCCGTAGTTGTTCAAAAACGGCTGAATTATGTTCAGTGTAATTTTATTTTAAAGTATTCTATAAGCTCACTAATCATGATCAAAAGTTTGAGAGGTACCTAGCACCATTTTTCGCCTTGTTTACTATGGAACCTCGTGAAAAATACATGTCTCCTATTTTAGACTACTCTATATAACATATAAAAATTCAATCGAATCGTAGCCGGCCAGTTGGGAACCCTCCCTTTTTAAGTAACACTTCCATTTTTTTATTATTTATCATTTACCATCGAAACAATTTGTATGCATACACTTATAACAAAATATTGCTAAATACCGCGTCTAGTTTAGCGGCAGACTAAAAGCACGCAAACAAAACATGTTATAAGAGACGCTCCGCAAACAGGCGACAACGCAGACGCAAACAGAACCATGAGCATGTTTGCACGCTCAGGGATTCCGTCACACCGTAGCGTTGGATTTTGTACATTTATTTGTTTGTATCTATTATTTCATAATATTTTTAATAAGTTGTTGTAAAGAATTATAATTCTTACTATAGTGTTTTTTCTGAAATGCGTTGGAAATGGATTTAACCCTTTAATGTGCAGGACTCAAAATAATCCTGAACTCAAGCCTCAACGCCATCACATAGTACAAAAAATTCTGTACAAGAAAAAATACAAAAAGATAGTGATGCAGGGTGATAGTTTTGGAGACCAGTGCCCTATACTCGTAAAGGGTTAAATATAATATGCGAAAGGTAGATTAAAATATACCCACCAATTATGTTTCGCTTAAGTTTTCTTAAGCGGCTCCAGGCCCTTAACCCATTGTGACCTAGCTAGCGGTGCCATATGGCACCGACATTTGTTTACAAAAATAAAAAAGTGATAAAGCTTCATATCGCCTAAATTGACCTCAGAAACAATATTCTAGAATATTTTCCAATTCTGAGACGTGAAATAATTCAGGTTATAATGGGTTAATACTGTTTGCTGACAGGATAACGGGGACTAAATGTATTATTATCTCAATTATGCCTGTTAATAATTTTTAACTATAGCTAGATAATGAAAGTGATTTAATAATGGAGTGGTTTAGGCATCAACCGCGAAAGCTGAGGACGTGGGTTCAAATCCCACCTCCAGCGTTGGTAAATTTCGGTATGTTTTGTTTGGTATATAACATCCAATATTTAATTAAATTTATAGATTTTTGTATCGTAACAGGTATATTTACAAGTTTACAGTAGTTGTTGGAAACGAATGGGTGAACCTTAATAAACTAGTGTGCCTAGTTTTCACCATCTAGTTTCCACCAAGAAATTTAAATTAATTTCCTATGAGGCCATACGGAAACTTCCCCACCGAAACTTTTTTTTGGGAGGGAAATTTACTATCTTCGTCCTGCCCATTGTGATTCCCAAAGGAAGCATTCGAGTTTTGTTAAATTATGAATAAAAAGGTTGATGTTACACTAAAATTTATTTTATTTTATGTATATGTAATACAAAGGAAAAGTGACTATTCTCCTAAATTAATTTGGTTTAAATTTCAATAGCTCAAACCTAGTATGGCGGGCAGGACGAGGATATAATATGATACGTTACAGTGTGATACCCTGACTAGTTGTAGCGGCCCCAATAGCATAGGCAAAGTGGCCCATAATAATGGAAGCTAGAGCAAAAATGGGTGCTTGTGTCGAGCTCTGTATTGATGGGCTGATGAGATGACTTTGAGGTTAAGAAGATAAAAGGCGAGATAGCAGGTGCTCTAAGGATAATGTTTGATATTTCTAAGTGTGTGCTTACGTTCTGCATAACAATATGACGCTTGATGCTAACTTATATTACCTATTAAGAAATGCTTAGATAAGTACTAATAATTGTGAGATGATTATTGCGATCATCAATTAACAATGTGCAAGTGTTTTTGTATGCTTTATCATAATTATCTGTATACTAATATACATACGTGTATAAGTTGATATAACACATATATGGTTCTAATGTATTTACAGTTTAAAAAAAGACTACACTTTATTTGACATCAAGAAAAATCATTGCTTTTTTATTGACTAGCTTAAATAATTTGTGTGTATTAAATAAATCATATTGATATTGAGAAAACGCGCCTTGGTCCCGTGAAACGACTTTTCACTCAAGCGTTGTGACGGTATCATAATACTCAAATGTAACATATTATTATTAAGCAATAAGATTGAAAAGGCTCTGCTACTTAGATACGCAATGTCTAAAATAATGTATAGTTTTTATAGTGGTTATGATTCACTGCGATATCCACCAATCACATATTATTAGGTAGCTCAACTCTGCTGAGCATAACTGAGCGAACAAGGTGTAATTTAGTTAGCACAGATTGAAGGATAATTACGAAAAATTTAGTAATTAAGACCTAAATAAATATAATCGTATCTGATCCGATATCTTAATAATTCATCTCGAGCCTTACCTATTGTATGTAATGTTATTTACATACATTAGGTACTACTACGTTAGAAAATAACAGATATCGTTTTGATGCCAAGCAGGTTATGAACAATGAACTCAAATATTTTAAGCATCACTAAAAAAACGCAGTATTATTTATTATATCGCTCACTTATTTTGGTAAACGACAAATTATCTCGTATATTTTTTTGCGAAACCTCAAGGGAACTCAATATTAAGAATTCACATAAAGACAGTCACATCTAGGATTTCATTCCGACCCGTCTATAAGTATAGATGAAATAAAAGCGTCGTCTGGCACCGGCTTACGTTTGAGGGGCTTCCAGACGCGACTAATTGTCAACCGTTGTATTGTGTGTGCAGACATTTCGCTTTGGGTTAATCTTTATGTCCATATGTGGATCTCAAGTGGTTAATAATTACCCATCATTTGACTATTTTTATGCGCTCTATAAGGGTTTTCCGTCACAGAAACAGTCAACGTATAATAACGCGTAATAAATCGCGTAAATACTTACGCCCTCATTCATAACCATCTTCTAACATAGCAAGCCCCTAAGTACAGTTTGGCACTTTCATTCATACAGGTTAAGAGAAACATACAGATTGAGAGATATTGATAAGACTGAGAAACTTTTTTTGAAAGCTTATTAAAAATTTTCAATGATGAAAGAGTATAAACAAGTAGTTTGCATCAATTTTATATAAAATATACACCGTACCTATACGAATAAAAGTGCAAAGTATTTTATACAAACTGCACGTTGCTGCGTTCGATCATATTTAGGTACACGTATCTTCCGATTTAAAGTAAATAGGCGACATTAATTATACGTAATCATCGTTAACTGTTTATTATATTGAACTCTTAGGGTGTTATATACTCTCTTATTATTCCGAACCCACCGGCTGAAACTCTGGTAATACATTTACAGGTAAATTTTGACAAATATTCTCGTCTTTGTGGGTGAAACCCTACATATAATTTTACCAGTTCAATTTGCGAATACATGGACTACTTAAAGATTGCAGTTAAATAACCTCAATAAAGCACAGGTTTCCTAATATTTGACTTCCAAATTATGATTCTCAGCAGAAATGTTAAAATTTAACGTTCCGTTACTAGGTTAGTCAAACACTAGTTTAAAGAAGATTTCTCATTACTTAGTCAGAGTTGAAAGCTGGAATGGAGTGCTTTATAAACTAAGATTGGTACTGAGAGGAGATTGTTATCTAAATGAAACGTTTCAACCAACGGTGGGAATGGTAATGTTTACTATTTGCGAGATAGATGTTTCAGTATACCTAATCTTATTTTACCTACCATTTAAAAGAAAGTTTATTTATATTGTATTTGCCCTTCTAATTGTGTTAACTTACCTTAATAATAAGGATCTAGGTATAACGAAGTGAATATTTTTTTCCGTACCAAAACTAAAACTGCATTTTACGCTTTATAAGAACACCCAACGAAAAACTATGATAAAAAAATACAAATTGATATTATACTAGTAACCCGCCCGGCTTCGTAGGTTACAATGACCTTTGGCGCTTAGTTTATTACTTACCACAATTTATAATATTCTGAAATATCTTTTGGATTCAGACCCTTTCTGCCACAATCAATAATTCTTTTGTCGGTTTTAAAAAATATTTTAAAATAAAAATTAAACCGCCTTCAAAAATTCGCCTGATCTAAAAAGTAAAAAATAATTTTAGTTCCTACTACTTAGGATTTCCTACCCAAACCTTTAAACATTTTACCCTATTCATTGAAATAAAATATTATGGCTAGGTACCCTACAGATTTCTTAGAAGTCGGTGCCAAGCCAAATAGGTACGTTCATAGTTATATATATATTAGATAGAGCTTTGTACTGCCCGTACTCCGATTATGCTTTTATCAACAGTATGATCTGCCTCAGTAATTTTGCTGAAAGCATAACAGGAGTGATAGTAAGTTACAAAGCTCTATCAAATACTTATACTCGCGAAGTGAACATATTTGGCTTGGCACCGACTTCTAAGAAATCTGTAGGGTACCTAGCCATAATATTTTATTTCAATGAATAGGGTAAAATGTTTAAAGGTTTGGGTAGGAAATCCTAAGTAGTAGGAACTAAAATTATTTTTTACTTTTTAGATCAGGCGAATTTTTGAAGGCGGTTTAATTTTTATTTTAAAATATTTTATTTATTGCTTTTTAGTACCTTGTGTATTTTATATAAAATCGTTATTTTGTATGCTCTAAATACTTATAATTAGAATGTATTGCACTGTAGTAGGTCAGAATACCTGAACTGGCTAACTTATATGAATACAACAAACATTCCCATTCCATTCCCATTATCATGGAGACATACATTGTATCATGAACAGGGTATGAATAATTTCAAAGATTATAGGTAACAGCCTTTAGCATGCCTATATTATTTAAAGAATCACTAACCGCTTACCAACATGTCATAACTACTAAGCAAACACTTGAATAGATCTCGAAAATGTATGATAGTTGTTATATTATCCTCCAAACAAAGAATTATCCTCCAACTCCTAATCGTTAAGGAGTTATACCTTTCATCATCAGCTCACCAACATGAAGCTATGACCACCTAAAGGCAAATACTCAAATAGCTTCCAAAATACATGACATATGTCATATTTAAAAAATTATCCCCCAACTCCTAATCTCTAAGGAGTTGTACCTTCCATCATCAGCTCACCAACATGAGGCTATGACCACCTAAAGGCAAATACTCAAATAGCTTCCAAAATACATGACATATGTTATATTTAAAGAATTATCCCCCAACTCCTAATCTCTAAGGAGTTGTACCTTCCATCATCAGCTCACCAACATGAGGCTATGACCACCTAAAGGCAAATACTCAAATAGCTTCCAAAATACATGACATATGTTATATTTAAAGAATTATCCCCCAACTCCTAATTTCTAAGGAGTTGTACCTTCCATCATCAGCTCATCAACATAAAAAGATGACCACCTAAAGGCAAATACTCAAATAGCTTTCAAAATACACGAAATATGGTATATTTAAAGAATTATCCCCCAACTCCTAATTGCTAAGGATTTGTACCTTCCATCATCGGATCACCAACTTAAGACGTTCATGACTAGACGCAAATACTTGATTAGCCTTCGAAAATAAATGAAAAATGCCATGTGTGCTTACAACATTTGAAGAGTTCCCTCGATTTCTCCAGGATCCCATCATCAGATCTAAATTCGGTGACAATGGGACTAACTAGAAGGTATACCCTTTCATACAAAAAAAGAATTTACCAAATCGGTCCACGCGTCTTCGAGTAATCGGGGAACATACATAAAAAAAAAAAGATTTCGACGAATTGTAAACCTCCTCCTTTTTGAAGTCGGTTAAAAAACATGACCTGGGCCCTATCCCACAAACGTTACAATTGTAAATTACAATTTACATATTACATATATGTAGATAATACAAGCGAGCGTATCACAAAAATTACATATTACAAATTTGTATCGGAAAATTTCTACAAATATGTAATTGTTGTGATAAATCTACAATTCGGTGTATCACAAAACTTTACATATTACATGTAGTTTTCCGGGAAAATTTACATATTTGTAGTCTACAATTGTACGTAAAAGTTTTGTGTTACGATGAATTGTAATAAAATGCGTACAATTTTGTAGAATTGTAGCTACAAATCTACAATTTTATCACAGCGTGTAAAAAGTACAATCTCATTACAAGAGTTCCATTCTACCTTTATGGAGACCGTTCCCTGACGCTATCATTTTAGGAGACAGCGGGTATAGTTTAAAAAAAATGGTTGCTGACCCCAAGCATACCCGTACAGATACCAAGAAATGCAGCAACTTTTAAATCGATGAGACGGATGGTTGAAAAATCGCTGGGGATTTTAAAGGAAAAGTTTCCATGTTTGAATCATCTAAGACTTCAACCCAAAAATGCAAGCATGGTTATTTTATGTTGTGTAATATTGCATAGAAAAACGTTTAGGTCACAATACTATTCAGATGATCACAAACTCGGAACAAGATGAAGATGAAAACATCGAACAAAATCATACTGATGACAATCATAGAGACGTGAACGCCATTGAAGTATTACGTGCTGTAATTGAACACTTCAACTAACACGACTGGAAAGCTGTGTCGTGTTGTGTATTGTGTATACGAGGACATCTTGTGAACATTCATACATTCGCCTAAGAGAGCTTAAGATGAGATAAATAAGGGCGATTCGTGACGAGAACAGTAGGTACTCGTTTCTCCAAACCTTGTTCAATATATTTTCACTTTCTAATTGATTTGTAATATCTTTCCATTTCGGTATTTTTACATTATGGGTTAAAGTATTGCTACAACTTCCAAATAAAATCTCTTTATTCTCTAAAATGAGATTCAAAACCGTTATTAAAATACAAATAAAATACAATTCTACATATAAATAAATAAATAATAAATTTACAAATTGTAATAAATACAATTTTACATATTACACAAATATGTAAATTGTAAACTACATTGACACACCATCCATGCTTTGTGTTACGGTGATTTGTAATGCATATATTTGTAGAATACAGACTTGTCGCTTCTACATATTTTTAATATTTGTGGTACGTTTTTATGTAAACAATTCTACAAATTTGTCACATTTTACATATGTAAAGTTTTGTGGGATAGGGCCCTGACTGAATTCGAGTGCTTCTTCTATACTTATATCTGACATAATCCTTAGAATTGTTTACAAACATACTTGGTCGGGTTATGTTAATACTGCACAAGGATGGCAACTTTATGAAAAAGCACACGTGTTTAATATCTTGGATTACAAGCCTAATAGCGTGCCAGCCTACGTTACGAGGAACAACTTTATTTATTCTAATAATCAACCTCAAAATATACAAATTCAAAACCCTTATTCTAACCTCTGATTGTTCAAGTCATTTAAATCCTTTCTCGAAAGTCTGTTAACTCTGCGAAAGAGTTGTTACGGGACAATTAACGTGTTTATCCGTAAAACAATTATAACGTTACAGTCTCTTCTATAATCGGATTGTGAAACGTCGCTTGATGTCCGCGTGGCTTGCCCGTGGCGTGGATCGAGTGTTAGCGATTTATTCTGTGACAACTCTAATATAACTACTTGACATTGTACATATCTTTTCTTATTTATAACCAAAAAAGATTCATCAAAATTATATGGGCTAATTGAGGTTTGAGCGTTGTTACCCACTGCCTGAACGGCAATACTCATAGCTTGGGACAATGCCGTTAAAGCCGTATTCTATAACTTTTTATTTCAAATTATTGAAACGACATAACAATATATTTTCATCTCTCCTGACCGAGAAGTTAAATTTTCGTACGTAGTTAGGCGGGTCGAAAGTAGCTTTTCCGTCCCTAGAGTCAAAAGTATTTTTCATAGAAACTTAATCCTTTCCTGAAAGTCGAAATGAAAAGTAGAGTGTTCAAGTAGAATGAAAGTGGCCTATTGACTGTCAAATTATTGGCGAAAGAAGAAGAAAAAAAATTAACTCGAATGTAAACCCTTGGTTAACAATCTAGTATTGTTTAAGTGTGAAAGACAGATTAGTTACACCTATATTACGTTTAACGTTTATTTAATAAAATGTCGATATTTTCTAAAATAAAGTCATTTATCCTTATGTGATTGCAATTCTCCCTGCTTCCCTTACACGCACTTGTGTAATATTCCCTGGGGTTTGATGAATTTGATACGGTCCTCAAACAGACATTATATTTTTTGCCACGTGTGAGTTATAAAAAAATCGTACTGTGGGAAAATTTTCTGGAAATTGACATATCGTAAGTACGTAAAGCATATTGTCATACCTCTGGAATGGAAAATCTTGATAAGTGCACAAGTAATTATGGTCAATGTAAGAGTGCTCGTCGCTGACTTAATACATAAAGGAGTACGATCTTATATAAATACTTTTGAAGATGTTAATTGTTGATTTCTGAATGTTATCTTTTGACCTGTCAAACATTGATACGCTTGCCTCAAATATCATTGCAAGCTTTTAACAAATTGACTAGACTACCTATATGTTGGAGTTAATACTCGCATTATTTAATTAAACCTCACTAAATTATTTTGCCCTTATTCATAACGTCGTTCAATTTATAACTTCAATTTAAAATCTGTTAATTATTCGTTCATCCTTATCTGTCGATTTAATTACATAAAAGAGGACAAAACATACACTAGCTAATATAATAATTACGTACGTCTTGTAAGTATTTGTAAAAAAAGAGGTTATAATATTACACCGCGGTGTATAACCTCTGAACACGCGTGTTCAATAAATCCGAATAAACTACAAAAAATACCGAATAAAACAATTTGACAAAAAGTTACTACATCTATTATTATGTTTTATCAGTGGCACACGTATATACTATATTCACAACAAATATTTTGAAGTAACTCCAACTATAACTTTTTTACCAGCTCAAACGCGTATCAAGCGGATCTTACGCGGCACGCACCATTTTCTTCGCATTTGGCCCCAAATATCCCAAGGTAACCTATTTGAAATTATCTAGGTTCATAAATATCTTAAATATCTTGGGACATCTTACACAAATCGACCTAGTCCCACGGTAAGCTCAATTAAGGCTTGTGATGTGGGTACCAAGCGACGATATATATAATAGATATATACATATAGATACTTAAATACATAAAGGTTGAACACGCCAAAATTGAGGCATGTAAAATCGTTTATATCTATGGGAAAAATGGAGGTATACAAACTTTTAAAGCACCTTTTTGATCACAAGAACCTGCCCAAAAACATATAAAAAAATTGTTTTCGTATAATTATTCGTTGTCAAAATGTCGAGCAAACAACACAAAAAACGCGAACGTACTTTGCACAAATACGTCAAAAATTCAACACTAAGATATAGAGATATCGCGAAAAGACTAAAATATCCCCAATCTGCGGTTTGTCGCGTATTAAAGAAGTTCCGTGAACACTTGACAATAGATAGAAAGGCAGGAAGTGGAGGGTGCAGAGTCTGAAGAATAAAAAAAAGGAACGAGAGTATTGTTAGGATTTTCGCCTCAAATCCTAAGATGTCTTCTCGTGATGTGGCCAAGAAAGTGAAGATGTCTCATTCCTATGTTCAAAAAATAAAACGTAGGGCTGGACTAAGAAGTTTTAAAGCCCAGACCGCACCAGATCGAAATTCGAAACAGAACTCACCCGCAAGGAAACGGTCACGAAAACTTTATGAGAAATTCATTACGAAATTTGCATGCGTTGTCATGGACGACGAAACATATGTAAAAGCTGATTTTAAACAAATACCTGGGCAAGATTTTTATACCAGTCTAAGTCGAACAGATGCTCCTGAAGAATGTAAATTGAAAAAAAAATCGAAATTCCCAAAAAATACCTTCTTTGGCAATCAATATGCAGCTGTGGGGAAAAAAATCGCTCGTTTATTACCACCGGGACAATAAACGGCGAAATTTATCAAAAAGAGTGTTTACAGAAACGTTTGCTGCCTCTTATAAGAAAGCACGACTCACCGCCGCTGTTTTGGTCAGATTTGGCCAGTTGTCACTACGCAAAACCAGTGATGGAATGGTACAGCACAAGGAGGATTGTGTGGTACCAAAATTATGCAACCTGCCAAATAGTCCAGAACTGCGGCCTGTTGAAGAGTACTGGAGTATCATGAAGGGAATTTTAAAAAAGAAAGGCGGAGAAGTAAAATCAGTCCCCGAGCTATAAAAAATATGAGCGTGAGCGTCAAAACGGTGTCCTAACGAGTTGGTGCAAAGTCCTATGAGACGTATACGCAAGAAAGTTAGAAGTATGGCTTACGGTGTAGACAATAACTAAAATAGAAAATGTTATTTTAAACTACGTTAAATTTGTCATTGAACATGTGAAACATAATGTAGCCTTTCACTCTCAAATTTATTTTTTATGACTATTTGTGTGCCTCAATTTTGGCGTGTTCAAGCTTTAGACAACCATGACCAAGGAACAAATATTTGTGATAAATAAATACACAAATAATGCCCTCGCCGGGATTCGAACCCAGAACCTCCAGCTTCGCAGGCAGGGTCACTACCAACTAGGCTACGGAGGCTGACAAAATCATGATTTTATAAAAATGTAGTCTTTAAAGCATGTAACTACCTTTGAAAATAATCTAATACGCCTAAACCTGGGGAACTGGGTGGGCATTCATGTTTCGGCTAAAAAACTGCCAAATTAATTAGTCTAAAACCATTTGCCGTATGTGCTGGAGCTGCGCCGTATTGGAACACATTCCCAAGCAACGTTTAAGCTTAGAGGCATTTTTTTTCTGCAATTTGTAGAAAAAAACATTTATTTAATCGCTTTTACTTATCTAAAAGTACTGAAGGCAGTTTAACTAGCTTAAGGTGCGTTCAAACCAAAAGAGCATTCGCTGTTCTATCCCCGTTCTACGAAATCAACCAATCACGTTTTATGTAACGATCGAATTTCGTAGAGTGGGGGGATAGAACAGCGAGTGCTCTTTTGGTCTGAACGCACCTTTACATACTGCATCCCACACGATGGCTGATGGTGGGCTCTGGAACCTAAGACCATTTCTCTGGTAGCTCGGAATGTGTTCTTTACTCGGTGCCCAGAATCGAAAATTTTGAACACGATGAGTCTGTTCTACCCCATACTCTAGTAATGAAAATTAACTCGTCACCTGCGTGCCGAGCAAGTATTTTGCTGGCGCTTAACAATCTATTTTTTCTTAGACACTACGGGGATTATACGTGAATGAGTTTAGTTAAACGTCCCACTTTGTCTTTTACCATAAAGCCGCTTTGTCAGTTTATTTATATGAAGATACAAGGAAATTTCGTCTTTATGATAAGCGACAAAGTAGGACGTTTTACTAAAAACTAACTCACATCCATTGTGGTTGTATTTTATTAAGATAATTATACTCTTTACTTTAAATTAGTATTTGATAACCAGTAAATCCTGTATTTTTAGAACTGAGGTAAAATATGTGTATTCAAACTTATTGGACACAGGGTAGTTTATTAAAGTTTGAATAAATTGATAATATTTATCTTAACATTTTAAATTAAAATAATTTACTTATTTTGAAAATTAAGTGTCATGAAAGTAGTAAATATAAAGTGACGAGCGAATTTAAATTAAATCGTCAGTTAAAATGGGACTCTAACCGCCATTAAAAACCGCTGAGGCGACCGCTGCAAATAGGACCACATTAAAGAGGTTCGTTGCATTAATAATGAATTTTTGCCGAGTCCGCTTCGCTAAGGACAAGTTAAATTAGATCGGGGTCCTTGAGAATGGGAACTTTGATGTTTATTGTGTGTCGCCTAGAATCTTCCGAGATCGGTAATAAATGCCGAGTTGCATTGCTTTTAGTTGCAAGTTTATGTAGGTACCTACACAGTTATTACAATTTAGTGACAATTTCCAATAAAATACTTAAATAAAAAAATATCTTGGGACATCTTACAGAAATCAACCTAGTCTCACGATAAGCTCAATCAAAGCTTGTAATGTGGGTACCAGGTGACGATAACATAGACAGCCATTACCAAGGCACAAATATTTCTGATAAATAAATACACAAATAATGCCCTCCGCGGGATTCAAACCCGGAAGTTCCAGCTTCGTAGGCAGGGTCAGTACCAAAACTAGGCTACGGACGCTGACAAGGGTACTTAAGGTTAAAAATAAGTTCAAAGTTTTTCATAAAATATATGTTATCTCTTTATTAATTTTGCTTTATTGGTTAGGCATTTTATAATATGATTATAAAAATATATATTATTATAAGAAATACCGTAATGTTTTTTTACAAACCTCTGATACTTGTAGTTCTGTTACCTACAAAATACCCATGTAAAATTATTATAAGGTACTAAAGGTACTTATTGTTAAAATGCATGAATGTCGTAACAGACTTAATAGTACCAAGATTTCACCTTATTTTATGTCTTCATTATTGAAAGTGACCATTGGAAGTTCTATTGGGCATTAAAGAGTCCAACATTAGCATGTTTACCCTATATTTATTGAACAACAACAAAGTTACTTTTCTTCACAAATCTCAAGAAAAGTGTGGATGCCTCAATTTTAAAACTTTAATAGTGGTCGTTTTCTCGCAAAAAATCGGAATGAAAGGCAAACAATTTGAGGATGCCTACACCTGATTGGTAGAAAAGGTCTAAAAGAGAGAGAGACAGAGGTCCATTTGTGAGATATCTACATTCCTAAAATTATGCAACACCACTGTAATGAAATCTAAGACAATTTATTTCTTCACACAGAAAAAATATTAAGCCATGATCAGTAAAATCGCCATCAGTACCATGTTGCATTCTCCTCCAGCTTTATTGCGCCCATAACTCAGCAAATCACGTAGCCCGCCATACTTAACGACAGTTTGTATTCAGATTCAATATGGTGGTATCGATTAACGATACAAAACGCACTTTGTGCACACCAAGCCTGTCACGGTGTCATTATTGCAAAACCGAGTTTCAGTCAAAATACGCGCGACAACCCTAACTGAATCCAAATATAAATTCCAAGTGTATTACTACGGGATAAAGTCGAGAGTTGCTTGGCTCTAGGAACAGTTATGTCGTTTCATTAGGGCTGTGCTCGCCAGTCAATAAAGGAGGCTTAGTGGCATCGATAACTTTGTGTTTTGCTATATTTATGCGTTCCGCTTGGCCCGGGAACACCTGTTTGTGTGCATGCCTGCCAGCGATCGCGTTGTCATGTCGAATGCTGTTCGGAGCCAAATGACGTTGCCAATCCAGAAGAGTTGACTTTAGTATTTTTATGTAAAGTGGTAACTTTCGTATTTCTACTTTTATAAATATAATGAAAATGGAATATAACTACTATGAATGTAATTTGGATTAAAATCATAAATGCGAAACACGTTACCGGGGCAATTTCAAAAGATCCTAAACACTCACATGCTTTGATTCTATTGCTATGTAAAATAAGGATGACAGCATGTAGCTAGCTATAGATACATAAAGTGGCAAATAGCTGAGTAATCCTGACAATAATACAACTATATATCTACGGCGTAACCGAGTTAATGAAAAATATCACAACAAAGCTTCTACGGGAATAGATTTATTTGTATCATTTCTTGAAAATCGAAATATTAATTATCGATAGTCGGTCACGTCTTGTGACAGCACTAGTGACGGTTAGTCCAGCCGAGCCCATTGCGACTTGGCACCTCTGACGGGTCACCGTAACGAGGTGCTTTGACACATTTCAGCCGTTTTGCACTGCGGGATATTGACATTTTATTTCTCGGCTAGATTTGTTAAACTAATGGGGGTAGAACTGGCCAAGAACTTGTCGAGTCATTCTCAATGTAGGGTTCCGATTATGTTTAAAATAATTTACTTTTGAATAATTTTATAAGCCAATATCCATGTCTTTTTTCATAATTATTGGACCCACGAATAAAAAATCTGAGGAAGAGGGGGGATTTGTTTTTGAATTCTGAAATATTGACTCACAAACTAAACATTATTCTGACCCTTATCACTACCTAACCTATTCAACTATATTTTATAATAACTTTGTCGGCGTGGCTAACATGTATACCTATACCAAATTGTAAATTTCTAGTACTAACAGTCATTGAGCTAAGTACGAGTAAGTATGGGGAAACCTAGTGTACTACAGAACCCTGAACAGGACTCAGATTGTCTACTAATGTATTATGTAATTTGTAGTTATACTAAATAGAATAATTCACACGGGTTACTCTAGTTTTTAAGTCGATATGTTGAATATGATTTTAGTATGAATAAGTTACACGGAAGTTTTGTGTTTAAATTTGTAGTTCTTCAGATATGAATAGGAACTCGGCACTATGTCACCACATCCCTTCGTCTTTCAATAATTTGTTATCAATATGATGAAAGCAGAGTGTTAACTAATTGTATTATCAATGAGCATAGTAACAGCAGGGTCGCGTTTTATAAAGATACATTTTACATATTTGTTGTTTGCCACTCTAACGCACACACATATTGGTTAGAAAGAAAGGGAAACAACAAAATTGAAAATTGTAACTTTATAAAATGCGACCCAGGAATCCTGCTGGATTGCTAGAAACTGATACAAATTTTTGGTTGCAGGTGAGTGAATACTAGTGATTGTGCACGCGGGACAACCGATGGGTGATCTACTACGCTAAAAACATGCATTATACTCAAGGTACGTATTTAACAGTAAAACTAACTGACAATATTCAGTGTTATACTTATATATATGCAGCAGAAAAATATGCCAATTAACTTGTCACCAAATGCAATTCAAAAGTGGCTACACAAAACTGCACGAAATAATAAATACTTATTAACTTGCTGTCAAACAAAAACAGAAACTGTATAATGATCAGGGATATTGACATCGACATCAAATGTATACCTATAGACACTACATAAAACGAGTGATGTAAACAACGTGCCTAGCACGGTGCGTCGCAGGCAGACGAATTGGTTGATTTCACTCCATCATCGGTACATTGTCACAATTAGAGGGCGATGTTAGGCCTGTCTTACATTGGCTGATATGCGGATAATTCGAATACATACTTCATTTAGTTCAGCGTACACAATATTCATATTTGGGAGTATGTTATCATCGTCATCATCATATCAGCCGAAGGGCGTCAACTGCTGGACGTAGAACTACCTGCCCCAATGATTGGCGCAACCTGCATCCAGCGGACTCCTGCCACCTTCCTCAAGTCATCAGCCCACCTTGTAGGTCCACGCCTTCCGCTACGTAGTTGCCACTCCAGAACCTTTCCGCCCCAGCGGCCGTCAACATCAACAGTTTAGCGATTTGGAGAGCTACATCGATTTCCTTGGTTCTCCATAGGATGGCGGACCGCAGAGAGACTTCTAGCATATTTTAACGACGAAAGGGGCTTAATAGAATAAACTTACATTAAATAATATATTATCTTGACGTCTCGGGTATGACTCCCGTGGTCACTGGCAGACTGGCGAAAAAATGTGTCAACACATTTTACCGACGCGGATTTTGAGAATTACCCACACTTAATTTTGATTATTCACTTCCAAGCTAAGATTGTCTCTAGGCCTACACAAAACACTTTCAACATTCGATGACTTGAAAATTAATATTTCACCACGTTTACATTAGTAAAATACTGGATTCCACGCGTACAAGATTTCTTGCCTCTCATATTGATTGAAATTCGACGTTCTATTGAGAAGAATTTTGGATTATGGTGCTCAATCTAGTGGTTTGGTCCGGATTCCGACAAATGCTCAACCACAGCTCAACTTATTCGTTTGACGCTTTGACAGCTGTGATGTGTTCATTGACCCTTTTTTGTTATGGCACATTTGGTTTCCCTAATAACTACCGCAACGTCTACAACAACTGCAATCGATTTTATAAAATCCCGGTATGTGATAACTGATAAGGTAAAACCTTTGGTAACGGCATAAAATATAAGTGATACTGACAATCGTGAAAGTTTAAATCAATAGAACTCTAGCATAGCCCTTTGGATGACTTAGTATTTTTATGAGGCCCATTGTAAGCGACCACGTTTCTGTACACATACATAATAACATCACTGGCAACACGCACTGATCAATGATTTTCTTCTTCAGGTACTGCGGAATATTGCTCGGGAATATTTTATTTAATTAATTTTGTTTGTTAGCCGACAACGTGATCCTGTATCCCTTTATATTAACTTAAGTTTATATGATTTACTAACACAATATCAAAAGATACATTGACTTTAAACAGCTCAAATATAGCTGTCGCTACGCTGTCAATACTCGACAGTCACAAACTATCAATGCAAGTTGCAATGAGAATATTTAAGGGGGTGTCTGGGAGGTAGGGGTAGTAATCAGGTGATACCCTCCGAAGGGTAAGCGAACGGAAGCAAGCCCTTTTTTACACGACTGCCAAAAGGAGAGTATATGTGTTCAGCCCCTATGTATGTTTCATATTTTCTTTAAACGCGCAGATCTTCGCGATCACTTAACCGTTTTTAGTAGTGTAAGGTATCATTTGAATCCTCGTGACGTCGCGGGTAACATAGGATATGTGACGTCACGTTAAAAACAATATGGCGGCCTATAAATTCAATATTGTCTAACCAAAAAAAATAAATATGAGAGAAACCTATCGAGTTTGGTATCAAAATGAAGAGCTTCAAACAGCGATTACTAACATGTATATAACTTATAGGTTTGTTACTTCTTCTAGAACAGCCAGATTCATTAAAATACAATTAAAGCGCAAAGAATAATATGTCATCTGAATGCTATGATTTGGGTATCAAATTAAAGCATTTTGTATGCAGATTGTAAATATATATACATGTTATATGTTTAAGTATATGTTTGAAGAGAAAACTCGAAATGTTCTACATCGCACTATTGAAGTTTTTCTTCAATGCCTAAGCCGTGACAGGACTGTCACAGTTGACACATCTTCTTGACCGCTAAGTGTGTATGAAACAGATACATTGTATATTACGCGCTTGTGGTCAAGGGGTAAAATGCACGGCTGCTACGCAGCGGTCGTGGGTTCAATCCCCGGCTCGTAACCGATTAATTTTTCAAATAAAATTTGTATACGATATATCGTTTGATAAACATTACCAGTCACAATTGATTTCGATACAAAATAGACTCTCGGGCGATATCTTTTAAACGGTTTTTATTAACTTCACCGCGTATCAACTGTCGTCGATGCTTCAAATTTTGTGATCGATTTTTCGACCAAGTTTACTACACCGAAATCAATAAAATTTGGAACTCTTATCAGATCCCCATGACAATGCAATATTACAATATTTGTATCCTCGTATCCTCAAAGCCTGATGCTGCAGACGTACTGCTTACCTTAACCGAGAGTGTTAGACACGTGGAAATGAAAGTATAGCATGTTTGGCATAATCAAATACTAACAGCCTGATCTTGACTTCCAACTCCTCACTCCTAATGCTGCAGTACCTACTGCCTACAATAACCGCAAGGTTTATCTTTTATCGATATCTTGATTTTTAAGAAATTCTTTAGATATTGTTAAGTAGAAACATGACAATTTAATACTAACGTCCGACTCCTCAAATCTGATACTCCAGTTACTGCCTGCCACAACCGCTAGGTTTAGAGATATGTAGATTTTGAAGAACTGCTTTAGATATTTGGTAGAAACATATGGATTTCATTATCATCATCATCATCATATCAGCCGAAAGACGTTCACTGATGAATATAGGCCTTTTTAGGCATGTTTGGCATAATCAAATACTAACAGCCTGATCTTGACTTCCAACTCCTCACTCCTAATGCTGCAGTACCTACTGCCTACAATAACCGCAAGGTTTATCTTTTATCGATATCTTGATTTTTAAGAAATTCTTTAGATATTGTTAAGTAGAAACATGACAATTTAACACTAACGTCCGACTCCTCAAATCTGATACTCCAGTTACTGCCTGCCACAACCGCTAGGTTTAGAGATATGTAGATTTTGAAGTACTGCTTTAGATATTTGGTAGAAACATACGGATTTCATTATCATCATCATCATCATATCAGCCGAAATACGTTCACTGATGAATATAGGCCTTCCCTAAAAATTGGCACAAGGACCGGCCCTACTGATCTGTGACCGGCCCTGTGCCACCCGCATCCAGCGACCTTCACTAAGTCATGAGTCCGCCTTGTGGGGGGCCTACCCACGCTGCGCCTTCCGGTACGTGACCGCCACTCGAGAACCTTACCGCCCCAACGGACATCGGTTCCACGTGCAACGAGCACCGCCCACTGCCACTTCAGTTTAGCGATTTAAAGAGCAATATTGGTTACTTTGGTTCTGCTGCGGAAGGTCTCATTTCTAATCCGATATCGCAGAGAGACTCCTAGCATAGCCCTCTCCATTGCCCTTTGGGTGACATTGAGCCTTCTTATGAGGCCCATTGTAAGCGTCCACGGTGTAGTACCGTATGTCATCACTGGCAACATGCATTGATCAAAGACTTTCGTCTTCAAACCCTGCGGAATATTGAACGAAAAGATACAGATGGATTTAATACTGACTTCCAACTCCTCAAACCTGATGCTGCTGAGACACGTGCCACTCCCAGCCCTCCAGCTGATAGAGTGACAGCATGAGTGGATTGCGTAGGGCAAGCCGTCGGGCCTGCCGCCCTCCAACTGATAGAGTGACAGCGTGAGTGGACCGCGTAGCGTAGGGCGAGCCGTCGGGCCTTCGGCCATCCAGCTGATAAAGTGACAGCGTGAGTGGTTCGCGTAGAACGAGCCGTCGGGCCTGCGGCCTTCCAGCTGATAGAGTGACAGTGTGAGTGGATAGCGTAGGGCGAGCCGTCGGACCCGCGGCCTTCCGGCTGATAAACTGACAGCGTGAGTCGATCGCGTAGGGCGAGCCGTCGGGCCTGCGGCCCTCCATTTGATAGAGTGACAGCGTGAGTGGACCGCGTAGGGCGAGCCGTCGGGCCTGCGGCCCTCCAGCTGATAGACTGACAGCGTGAGTGGACCGCGTAGGGCGAGCCATCGGGCCTGCGGCCCTCCAGCTGATAGAGTGACAGCGTGAGTGGACCGCGTAGCGTAGGGCGAGGCGTCGGACCTTCGGCCCTCCAGCTGATAGAGTGACAGCGTGAGTGGATCGCGTAGCGTAGGGCGAGCCGTCGGGCCTGCGGCCCTCCAGCTGATAGAGTGACAGCGTGAGTGGTTCGCGTAGAACAAGCCGTCAGACCTGCGGACCTCCGGTTGGTCGACTGACAGTATGAGTTTATATTTCATAGTCTCTCTAGTATAATGTGTACAATATAAAAATTTCAACTTGATTTTCTCAATAAACCAAATTGATTAATATATTCCTTATTGTGAGATCTCTGTTATGTAAGGTATTGTATGAATACTTACACCGTCTATTTGAGACACTTCGGGCATTCAAGCTGTCATTTTTTCGGAGTCTTCATATTCACTAAAAGGTTTCAAATAAATAAAATAATTAAAAAATTAAAAAACACGACTGCCGTTTTAAGCGAACTGAAAAGTAACAAATAATTCTTTTTTCAGGTTTTTTATTGTGAGCGTATCGACATAAGTATAGGCGCTTGTCTTATTACTTACAATATTTTGTTTCAATTGCAGTCGGGAACCTTTCATTACGGAAAATATAAATATATGGAGGTTCCCCGACTGTAATTGAAACAAAATATTGTAAGTAATAAGACAAGCGCCTATACTTATGTCGATACGCTCACAATAAAAAACCTGAAAAAAGAATTATTTGTTACTTTTCAGTTCGCTTAAAACGGCAGTCGTGTTTTTTAATTTTTTAATTATTTTGTTCACCTAGGGTACAGGCTTCGATACTAAGTGTTAGTTTATAAGTTGTATCAATCTATTTTGTGTCTACCGCATCATTATATTTTGTGACTACGCATACAATTTAATTAACTACGTACAATACGGATCACTTTAAATATTATAATAACGTGCAATTGCATATTAACTTATATTAAGTTTATATTTCCAAAAAAAATACACAAACATGGCGATTCAGGTGAGTTTCATACGAGAAAAATATTAGATTACCTAGCTATTTAGCATTGATCGTGCTAAGAAATATAGTATTATATGAGTAAAATAAAGAAAGTCTCATCGAACCAACCGTGGAGCGACAAAAAAAACTATATCAAGTTATTCAAGCTATACCGACAAGAGCCCAGCTCTTAATTACAATTATGATAGCAATATTTTGGTAACATTCAAACATTCAGTACGAGTGAGTACAGCATTTGAGCGGTTTATACATTTATTTGTATTTGATTTACCGTTTTCGCTTTAATGTTTATATGAAAAATTATTCATCTTACCCTAATACTTAGGGAGAACCTCGCACAACGCATCAGTATTGCGATACAGCGAGGAAATGCCGCCAGCATCCTCAGTACAATGCCACAAGGGAAAATCTTAGATACAGGTTAGGCTAGTTAGATTTATTTGAAGGGTCGACAGACAAAACATGTCCAGTGCTTAAAAAAATCATGGCAAAATCACACATTATTCTGTTAAAAATAAAGTGGGTTTTCCTTCTGTAATTTGAATTGACTAGACTTGTTCTTTCCGTGGAACTTTCATTTTATGAATTATAAATAAAACTGTACAGTCTTATATTATTTATTATATTTTTATGCAATAAAAATTAACCCTAATACTAAACGTAACATAATATGATTAAAGCTATGAAGCCCGAAACCAGACACTCACAGAAGAAAAAAATCATTCCCAATTCGTATTGCGTGGTCAAATTAATTAATTTATAATTGAGCAGAAAATGGCCGCATTTATATGTTTTCATGCTCATCGTGTCGTTAGAAATATCATCGAGTCATAAAATCATTGTTAATTATTACTCAGTTCCTTTTCAGGACGGAAGTACGTTTTATTGGGAGTAGAACTCCCGTACTTTTATTTGTCATTTAACATGGTCGTGATCACACCTGTAAGCCTCTACCTTACAGATGTCAAGATAAGTCTATATTGTCTATTCCCTATAAACGCATTCGGGTTTACACACATTGCTTTTTTTTGCATTTTAAGACACCTTGTGTATACAAGACTTAATGAAATACATGGCTGTGAAACTACTTTAAAAAAATCTGATGAACAGTAAACCATAGTGGAGTTTCTTTTTTAATTTTGATGTCTCCCGCCCGACCCCCGATGACTTCATAAAATTGTGTTTGACTAAGAATATTTCTCAAATTTACAATTTTATTTAAATATGTGGTTGTAGAAATAGTATTGTATACAACATTGTTTAACTGAGTCAAAAAATGCTCATGGCGTCTTTAATAACAATTTTCGGCTTCGCCTCAAATTGTTACCCACGCCACTCACCTTTTTTGACCTCTCTTAAACAAGAGTTGCATAAAATACTATAATAAAACGTACTTCATTTGTCCTGATCATAATTATATCCATTAATATTATATTGTTGGACTGCTGGTATTTCCTAAATACGTACTCGTACAGCCACTCGTCCAGTAAATACCCGAGCGCCCCGAAAATCATGTTACAAATAGGCTATTACCTTGCCGAGTCCTGTTACCGGAGTATCACCCTATATGAAAGTTTAATTTTAATCTTTGTACACCATTTTCCTAATTGCTGTACAGTTTGTCACTTCCCCCTACTACGGCAATCAAGGTACGATTTGCACCTAATAAATTTCACCTCAAAGTAATTTGAACTTTTAGTCGACGCCGTACGGTCTCGGTTTAGATATGACTAGATTTACTTTCCTCGGACTATTGGGTGTGCCAACGAATTTGAAAATGGTATTGAATTTTAGGCGCTTTGTGTTTGCAATAAGACATATGTGTTATTTTTACAAATGTGAAAAATATGATTGTAGAAATACAGTCCTGGGCTATAATTTTCAAGCTAATAGTTTCCAATTTTTGTCTTTTTGTAAAATTATTCCAGTTAGTTTCTTGTCAATGTTAACTTTTTTAAAAACAAGGGACCCCTATTAGGTGAATTAAATAATTTAAAATATAATACTATAACATTATGTTCTTATGTAAGTGTAGAACTCAACTGATTCAAGTTGCCTACTTGTAGGCAGTAGTAGCACTTTCGTGTAATATATGATGTATATTATTTAAAATAGAAACATAAAGTCAGGTAGGTTTTTTTTATGATCATCGACCTGCTAAAGTTTAAACTTGGCTATCGTAAAGGACTGAAATAGTATGAACACAATGCATAGGTAAATCACGTCATTGCGTTCACGCTGCGTCAAAAATCTTAGTGTAAAAATCCGCAGGGAACTGCTATCCGTGTACTGATGTATAGATAAGTCACGGTCTCACAGCAGACCACTCGAGACGCGACTGAGAGCGCACCCAAACAAGCCTCGGTAATTCATAAACCGCGGTAACTAGGATACATCCTTACCAATATAACGTAGCCCTCTGCGGATCTACCGCAAACTTCGAAATCCGTAAATTTCGAGAATTTGTCTCTGTGTCTTTAATTACGCCTTCGAGAGTGACATAGAAAAATCCTTGAAATTGTCGAATTCCAAGGTTACTGCAATCGACTTCACGAGAATATATGAGTGTAAATGTTTGCGGTTCAGGTCTGGCATCCAGTTGGTTCCGATTTTTGAAACCTTAATTCGACTACGTTCAAAATACTGGGCATAGCGTTTATCTAACTATTTGTATTTTTTCGAACTAGAATTATTAGGACTATTTAGTGCCAAGGAGGCTTGACACACGACTACCTCTATATCTGTTGAATATAGACTAGGGTTTTGAAGGCGGACACATTTCACAACATACCTGTGTATTTAAATATGAATAAATAAATAAATATCTTGGGACATCTCACACAAATCGACCCAGTCCCACTGTAAGCTCAATTAAGGCTTGTGATGTGGGTACCAGGCGACGACATATATAATAGGTAAATACATAGACCATAGCCATGACCAAGGAACAAATATTTCTGATAAATAAAAACACAAATACTTAATGCCCTCACCGGGATTCGAACTCGGAACCTCCAGCTTCGTTGGCAGGGTCACTATCAACTAGTGTATAGAGGCTGACAAATAAAATATATCACTATACATCATCATCATCATCATCAGCCCGTTGCAGTCCACTGCTGGACATAGACCTCCCCCAAGGTACGCCACAGAGCTCGGTCTGCTGCTTGTTTACATGTTATACATGTTTTACCGAATTAGATTTGGTAAGAACAGTGTAACTTATCTTTTGTGTTAAGTACGGTACAAGATATAAAATTACAAAATTAATATCTTCAGACAAACTTGCATAAATCACTTCACAGTTTAACTCTAGAGTAAATTTTACGGCTTGATATGTTAAGACTCCCTTGAACAATCATGGGAGTGATTACCACCCATTATCTATTTGTCTATTTTTTTCTGTAGGCTTGAATATATTTCCTTGAATATATTTCTGTTATATCTGTACAGGATTTCGATACTCCGCAGTTCTCGATGGACATGGAAGCCCTTAATACGTTTTCTATTCATACTTAGTTGCTCTCCATTTCAAAAACAATGGAATCTGTTCGAAAAGAAAAATCGTGTTTGATATATCGTCGGAGATATTGCAATACCGCGTAGATATCTAACACATGTCTATAAGATTCTTATTTCAAATATACTTCTATAGAATCTAATCTTTATCTGCATTTGTTAGTTACGCGGTATTGCAATATGCCCGACGATATGTCGTGCCTTGCTGCCAGATGCCATTACTTTACTCACAGACTCAAACTTCAACTGCATGCACCTTATACACGTGATACTGGGGCTTGACTTACGTTTGAAAAAAAAGTCTTACAAATAGCTCGGAGTTCCAGTTATACTTGTTACAGGCAACCTGCTGCCAACCACTGCTGGAAAATTATTTTACTTACGAATATGGCAGTGCGTACCTGTGCGAAATCGCAGTCATTAGTATTATTCAAGTGTAGTTTAAAACTAACTTAACGTTAATTATGGTGCTTAAGTTTGATTTACAAACGCGGTTGAGTTAAATTGGCGGAATGTACGAGTTGGTAAGTACTTGTATGCCTAAGTTATAAAGTGTTTTTAGCTGTAGGTATTGTATTATTAGTGAGGTAAAATAGGCTAAGACGTTATGGGTTTTTATGAAACTCAAGAAGTTGTGTTTACTTTGTGACCTTTTACAGAGACCCGTTAAAAAAGAGATTAATTTGAGGATTTCATACCCTAAAGGTTTAATTGACTAAACGATCATACTGAATTTTTTACTTCGTGTTAATTATTAGCCTGTAAATGTGTAAAAATCTTATTAATGCTCTTATTGAAAACATTACTAAGTATGTATATAACTAAAGCTTACGCCAGACCAATTCGGATGAGATAAAAGCATTGAATCCAAATCAGAAGTCGGCGCACGAGCCTTGGAGAGCGGCCAACGCCATCTCTTATCTCAAATTGAAACTTCTTGTAAAATGGGACTATTAGATATCGAAGATACGCCTACTGGAAGGTGTCTCTTTAGTTATATCGTAGACATTTATACAACCATCATCATCATCATATCAGCTGAAAGACGTCCACTTCTAAACATAGCTAGGCCTCCCCTAAAGATTGCCACAATTACCGGTCTTGTGCCACCCGCATCCAGCGGACTCCTGCGACCTTCACCAGGTCATCAGTTATACAACCAAAATGCAATCAATTATTGCACAAAATTTCCTTACAACAGAAAAAAGCTGTAATTAATTTAATTGTATTTAGTATCTAAATGTAAAGAAAATGTCAATGTCAGTGTACCTATGATATAATTAATAAATTTATTTGTTTAACACAATAAAGCAGGGAGGCTACCATGATTTTTTAATATGCGATTCAGTTTAGGTTTAGCCTATTTGTCAGTTTGTTACTGTTATTTTGTTGAACTGAGACATTGCGATTCAGATAAAGTCTTATGACTTTTCTTTTAGTAGATCATGGTAACCCCTCAGGGCTCTGTGTTTCGCTTACTTTAGATATTAGGTAGAAAATTATCAAATAACTATAAATGACTGCAATCAGACATGTAATTAAAACGGAAAGTTATTAATTTTAGAATTCTATTGTCACCAAAATATTGCAAAATTAACTGAGCTTTTAACTACTACTTCATGTAGGCATTCACAATGTGATTTAACTGGATAAAAGGCTAAAATTTAATTTGATTTGATTATTAATCATAGGCAATGGAGAGGGCTATGCTAGGAGTCTCTCTGCGTGATCGGATTAAAAATGAGACCATCCGCAGCAGAACCAAAGTAACCGAAATAGCTCTCCGAATCGCTAAACTGAAGTGGCAGTGGGCGGGGCACATTGCGCGTAGAACCGATGGCCGTTGGGGCGGGAAGGTTCTTGAGTGGCGGCCACGTACCGGAAGGCGTAGAGTGGGTAGGCCCCCCACAAGGTGGTCTGATGACCTGGTGAAGGTCGCAGGAGTCCGCTGGATGCGGGTGGCGCAGGACCGGTCATTGTGGCAATCTTTGGGGGAGTGGATGTTCAGCAGTGGACGTCTTTCGGCTGATATGATGATGATGATGATTAATCATAGGAGCATTCCATGGGTTGTCCCGCACAAACGCGTGGATATCTCTATAATTTGATTTTTCTTCAGAATTATTAGTTAGTACATATTTTTTGAGTAATTTTTGACTCCTCTAGTCACGAAAGAGAACTTCGAGAAAACCCAAAATTTTGAGAAAAACCGTGTTCGTACGAGGCATCGGTGGACTTTTTCGTGGAATGCACCATAAAATAAATTACAAAAGCTTAAAATGATTGGATTGGCATGAAATCATTAGGTAGTTTAATATTTTCCCACTGTTATTTTACGGCTTCAATATTGAATGTTTTAGTAAGACGTCTTTATTATTAATAATCAAAGTATAAACAAGCTTTGCATTAGCACCGGATTGTCCTGAAAATGAATGCTCTCAGATTTACAGAAAACTGCCTGCTTTCAATACGGGTACCCGTCTGGCGCTGAGTAACTCAGCCTGTGGAGCGTTTAGATTACTCGCACGTAGCAATTTAAACTTCCAGCAGTTAATTCTTATTACTACCTACTCGCAAAGTAAAAATCGTCAAATAGTGTTAATGCATTAAGTACATAATAATGATTCATTTAGATCGACAGTTGCCAGTATAATATTCGTTACGATGTTTCATCGATAGAACGCATTCGAAGGTTCATTTTTTAATTTTTGCAGTACAACCAAGACTATTTGAGTCTCGTACCTAGTACAATGTTAAAGTTCCTAGGTTAGTATCGCCATCAGACATATTGGAGCTGCCACGTTGCTCAAAAATGCACTCTAACGACATGACAATAAAGGCCTGCTCAGATATTTGTGTGCCGTTCCGTTATTTATAATTGTAACTGTACCTAAGTTGGGTGTTATCTTGTTGCAAAGTTGTTAATCGTTCGTAAAATTTGGTCCCCATGAAAGACATTGACTGTGTGATGTCACAGGAGGACTGGACAGGTAATACTGACGTAAAAAATAAAAATACATTTATATTTTTCCCACAATGTCGTAACAGATGTGCTTACCATAGAAAAAATCAACTGCGAAAGACTCTGGTGGTCACGAGATTCGAACCCGCTTCCTCAGGATTGCCGGTCCAACGTGCTTCCAATTACACCAGACGACCTTCCGTCGATCACAGCGAATTCAGTCAATGTTATTTTGAAGCTAATCACTAGAGACATCTGTACTTAATGTTTCGAAGGTACTACAACCTTAAGCCACTTAAAGATGTGTACTGTCTACCACAATCGTCCGTAAACTCGACAACACACCGTTGCGTTGAATTTGCTATAGAGGGCGCCGTAATCAATTCATGATTAGAAAACATCATTTTTGTTTTATTTATATTTTTGTCAAGTTATTATTGTGCTTATACATACAATGTGAGTTTTGAAATCATGCGAATAGTAACTATCTTCCAATAAGCTTTCTTCACTAAACGAGCTCTGAGCCGCGTCTCGTCACTCAGTGGCACTCAATAATGCATGCGCACACCACAGTCCCCGATCTGCTTTCACGAAAAAATGCAACGTACACTGGCTCGTGTGAATATGCTTTATGCGGATTGAGCACAGAGTTTGGTTATGTTTTCAGGCTTTATGTTTAAAGATTCGACGAATGTAGGAGACGATAATTCTTCAGATTTCTTTGGTTTTTGGTTTTATTTTTTTAGCCAGGACAGGATTAAATGAAAATGAAACAACTTCGAATAAATAAGGTGTTTCAGTGATGAAAAGACTTATTTACCTAAAGTTATAGGAATGAATTGAATCATAAGTACTTAATGTATTATAATTGGATCAACAACTTCCGTTTCGTAGAGCTACGTAGAAAACTAATCAATTAAAAATGTCACAGAAGTCCGACTTGGTAGGTCTTGTTTTTGGTAGGTGTGATCGCTTTCATTAAAAAAATGTGTATACAGTATGTATCACCTCGTAGAGCAAAGAAAGAAACCCATTAATATTTAGATCATACTAAGCAACTTTTACTATGGGGCCAAACTCGAATTCGCGATAAAAAAATACCCTCCCATACAACGTGCTCATGATCACGCAATTAAAATGTCTGAAACTGTCAACATTTTTTTCGTGAATTCGGGTTTGGCCCCATAGTAAAAGTTGTTTAGTATGATCTAAACATTAACGGGTTTCTTTCTTTGCTCTACGAGGTGATACATACTGTATAGGATTCTTATTGGGAGCAGAAAGTTACTACGTATGGACAGAAATAAAGTTAGACTAATATGCAAAAGCTGCAACAATATTTCACACACTTCTATAGCGTTAAGAATGCCTGTATTCGTGCCCACATAAGCTGAGGAGCGTCTATTGTCATTGAAACAATGGAGGCGTTATTTATGGGTCTTCGGCTTCATTACGGCGATAATCTTTGACACGAGCTGCCATTGTTGGCGTGTTTGCTTATTAGGTGTTTTACTTCCTGGTCACATGTTTAGTGGTACACCCACCCTGGTGACTGGCAAGGCTTTATCGTAGAATTTTAATTTTACTATTTTCTTTATACCCTGTATCACATCTGAACGCTCAGAGATAAACTGTCAAACAGGGACGCGATCGCTATTAGTCGGTAGTCTTTTGATGCGCCTTATGCGGTGATTTAAAATTGTACATGTACATAATCGAGTAATCATGGTAGCGTAATAAAAACCAATGTTTTTTGTTAGGTACATTAGCCGTACCATAACGTGACCATTATGCTCGCTCCAATAAGTGTGAGCGCGATAGAATGTTTTACATATCGAGTAAAATGTAACGTTACCGATACTTGAAAACGAATAGTATGGTTACAGTAGCCGTACCATGAGTTGGATAGTAAAGACCCATACGTGAGGTTATACTCGATACGTAACTATCGAGTATTAACTCACCCGTTGCTGGCGCGAAGGCCTCCTTTACGTATTGAGAAAAACCTAACGTTATCGATAGGTACTTGCAAAGTCATGGTACGGCTATTGCACTCATTTATACTTCTCAAAAACGTAATCGTTTTCATGTAAACCTAATTCAGTACCCACCAATACCAAGTCTCGCATAGTGAATGTCGTTGGCGTTGCTATTTTGTTCTTCAGTCTCGGTAATAATCCAAATAGGTAATTCCATGAATCCAGACATTCCCGGAGAACTACTTTTAAATACCTTTTCTAATTTAATTATTGAAAAAATAGGAATTTACAGAAGTATAATAAACATTTTCGACTGCACAAGATCAATAAAACGATATCCAAAAGCATTCTGAACCGCAGCCGCGTAATAAAAATGAAGCGTTGGTGCCAAATCGCAGTAAGATTAAAACCGCCTTCTATGATCCAATTTGGCAACTCGTCTTACATCGTTTAATAGTAAAGTGTAAAAACTGCAACATTAAAAGGGTAGTGCGCAGTAGGGTGACCAACCATTTTATGCAAAGTTTCAAATAAGTACCCACCTATGACTATACATTTTATATGTACCAACATATTAATATTTACTATGAACTCAAATAGTTAGACGACCACCAAAGTTTTGATTAGTTTTAATACATTTGAATTGGCAAAAATGTTGCTCGAACATAATTTCACAACATTATGAAAAGTGGCCGCACCCACTGCTGGACGTAGGCCTCTCCCATTACTTATGCGTTTGGACGCATTAGAAGTGCCCATAATCGCTTCGCTGGGCAAGCGGATTGGCGATCGCGGTATTTTGGCCATTAGGATGACGCTGGTACCCGTCACCGATATTAAATAAATGAATGGTCAGCGACACTACAACCCCTTAGTCAACGCTTACGACCATACGGAAAGAGTTGGGGTGGTGACAAATGTAACCTTTCTACCGTCACCACCCGACCTCACTTGCACGTATACTTAGAGCGTTTTGACCTCGCATAATTACATCTTGCAGTTACGAAAAATTAAGTTTAATAACAATTTTGGATTAGGTATCTAAGAATCTAGGTACTCAGAGTAATTTAATAACATAATAAAATCATGTGCACCCTACACACAGTATTTGCAGTGATATTTGTTAGAGAGCCAAGTCTCAGGCCACTGGCAAGTGGCCTATCAGATCACGCCCATTGTAAACTGTGATAACCCACTTTTCCCCGAAATGTTTTGTGTGTATGACGTCTGTAGATAAACGTGGCTTTTGTACGTTTAAATATTATTTCATTAAATTGGTGGTTTACGGGTCTTTTGTTATGTAAAATGTGTTAAGTAGAATTGTGGAAATGATAATCTATTAAAGGTTCTCATGTATGGGTAATTGAACGACTAGGATTTTTAGTTTAGTAGGGTTTTATACAATTTAGACCAGGCTACTTACATTTTTAGTTTTATAACAGTCATTCAATCATATTGTTTGTATTTATAGAATAAAATGCTTCTAATTTGTACCAACTTTAGAACTCAAATATTAGGTTTCAACTTTTCAATTCATCGACAACGGCAGTCGATGTGACGCAACATAATGAAATTGAATACAAATAGGTAAATCGGCAAGACGCTCTCAAAACGAAATACCATAACGTACACGTATATCTTTTTCGTGTCACGGGTCTATAAATCCGAATATAAAGATGAATTTAAAAAAGTTATGGCTCTCGAACGATACATAAGTTAAAGGACATAATGCGGTTTTGTAGATGTATGTATATATTTGTGTAGTTTATTTTATTATTTATCGTATGGTATGTAGTTTATTTCCAGTAGGTTTTAGGGTAGTTTAGCGGATTGGAAAACACTGGGTTTCTTTTTAATGCCGTGTCCTTTACGGATGTCTACCATCTCCAGTTCTCCTTCTATTGCTCAAAGGTTAACTGGAAGAGATCCCTTAATGGGATAAGTTCGCCTATGTACAAATCTGTGTAATATACATACTGTTTATTTTGTTTTCTGTGTTTTTGTGCAATAAAGTGTTTTACTACTACTACTAAATCCCGGTCTTTTGACTTCTTGTCTTCTCCCTTTGCTGTGCTGTATTGTACACATGCTGCAACCCATTCACGGGCACAAAAATTTGATATACTCGTACGTGAATCAGCCTCAGCATGCATAATGCAATGCTATGGAAAATTAAATTTGGAAATACTAATATACTAATAGTGATGAAAGTTGGATGGGTTAGAGATGGAACTATAGAACAATCATCACACTGTTATTGAGGCAGGCGATGACTTACCACCGACTAGATGGGGCCGTGTTAATGCCGTCACAAGAGACAGCCTGGGGCGACACCAGTGCAGGCGGCGCAGGGGTGTGGAGAGGTGTACACCGCTTTCTGCGCAGTGACAATGACAGCCACTGCACCAACTCGCGTCTTACGCAAATTTTCACTTCGACCACTCGACCATAATGGACGAACCTTGACGGCTAATTAAGACAAGCCAGAGCTGAGTCCTACGGGTCCCGTGGGTTTCAACTCTGACCGATGAAGACACACCTGAGACGGGAAACCTGACCGACTTCGGGAGCATTCGGGGTCCGAGGGGTCATCACTCCCCAACAGCTCACCACAAGCTACCCTGTGGACTATTGCCGCTATCAAGAGAAAGGGAAACAGTGTATTGATTTAAACTTTCAAGATTATCACTCATTTTTTAAAGACAAACAGGTCATAAGTCAGTCAGCGTCAGGATATAATTAATCGTAAGTTTACGCAATTAAGACCCGTTTGTCTTTAAAATATGAGGAAAATAGTGGACTGGATAAATATATGAATATTATATTGACTAGTAACACGCTGAATTAAAATTTCTACATTTACATTCTTATACTCTACGGCTTGCCATTCTCTATTGATTATAGCTGCCTCCAGCCACCGATAAAAACTTGCACTACCTTGTAATTTGAGCGTATTCCTCTGATAAGACCCCGTTCGATAAAAGTTGGCCTATTATTCCTACCGCTATCTTTGCCGCAGGCGACCAAAACGGTAGCGGCCGATACCGATCTTTGTATGAATTATGTATTTAGTTGGAAAAAATTGCAGACTGATTTATTCGGAAAGTTGGTAAGGTTGTCATACCTAATCTTGTTGATAAATATGTAGCTAGAAGTCAATCATTTTGTTTGATAGCAGGGACAGATAAATTTCCCCTCTGAAGTAGAAGGTCAGGTTACTTCAGTCACATTGTTTCACTGAATTTGTATTATTTTAGTCACAAAAGTTACGTAATTACCACCACGTTATTATTTGAAAAGTATTTATTTTTTTAGTCACACTTCAAATAAAAGTCAACAGAGGTATAAACACTGTACACTAGGGTGGAGCGTCGTTGTATGGGAATTTTTTTTTTCGCGATATTCAATTTTGAACCGGTTCAAAAAGTTGCATAATGTCATGGAGATTTAAATGGTTATATCCAGTATTAAAATAAAAGGTACTTTTAGCCCTCTACCAGCCACCCAAGAAATATAAGAAATCCAATTTTCATGAAGAATTCAAATATACCTACTATTTCAGTAATATGTACAGATTTTATTTAAAGTAAACAATACTAAATAAGTATTAATTTAGAAATTATCATCATTTCAGTGGTTTTTATCCAATATTCCTGAAATAATATAATACCAATTTTAATTAAAACAGCAATTTCATTCACGACAAGGAAAATGCCACAGTGAAAAAAATTTATATGACATATATTTTTTGGATATGCTAATGTTACAGAAACGATATTTTCTATTACAAAAAATATCATATATGTGAATTATAAATATTAGATGTCATATACCAAAGAAAAACGACCAAGATCACCTATGTGCGAGGTGGGGATCGAACCCACGTACTCAGCTTTCGCGGCTGATGCCTGTACCCCTCGGCCACTCGATCTTAGCAACCACCGGTCAAATTTCTCGGGTATATGCTATCCCTTACAAGTCTATGTGCCTTTGACCATTCTCTAAGGGCAAGCACTAACTACATGCCTGCACCTCCTATTAGAATACTTTACAGTTTCCTAGAATAGCTTGAGAGAGATGGTGCTGACATCTATTGAACATATTGCGAAAACACAAATCAAATTATTTTTTAACTAAATATTTTGATTTGTACTTTTAATTTTTCTCCAGTAGTCACACTACTTAATACTATATAAATTATAAATATTAGATGTCATATACCAAAGAAAAACTACCAAGATCACCTATGTCCGAGGTGGGGATCGAACCCACGTACTCAGCTTTCGCGGCTGATGCCTGTACCCCTCGGCCACTCGGTCTTAGCAACCACCGGTCAAATTTCTCGGGTATATGCTATCCCTTACAAGGCTAGGCGCCTTTGACCATTCTCTAAGGGCAAGCACTAACTACATGCCTGCACCTCCTATTAGAATACTTTACAGTTTCCTAGAATAGCTAGAGAGAGATGGTGCTGCCATCTATTGAACATATCTCTCTAGCTATTCTAGGAAACTGTAAAGTATTCTAATAGGAGAAAAATTAAAAGTACAAATCAAAATATTTAGTTAATAAATAATTTGATTTGTGTTTTCGCAATATGTTCATCATATATGTGCATAAAAATATTAAATTACGAGTTAAAATAAGCATGGAAGGTCGGCTGTCGGCGTCGCTTACGCCCTTTTCGGGCCCTATTTACGTTTATTTTTAAGCATAGGTATATTTGCTTTAACTGGTATTATTTTATTATCTAATCGAATTCACAATAGTTTTCACAATCGTGTTACAAGTTGAAAACATTGATTTTTGTACAATATTTCAGGACTTTTTCGACAAAAATCCAATTTAGGTGTTTTTGCCGTGTCATAAAAAAACATGTTATGAACATAAATGATCACAGGAATTGATTATATCTATTACAAAAAGGTGTTATTTAATTAATAGATTTGGTTTTGAAAAGAAAATATAAAAAAATATATATATATATATATATATATATATACCTACATACCGTTATAATCGCTAAGTAGATGGCTAAAAGTATGTACGTAGATTTTTTTTATTATTTTTCCAGTATATAATAAAAAATAAGACATCGTTTGAGCGGGGTTCCAATACTAAATTCGAAAATTTTGAAATTCGCTCCAACCTACTGTACACGTAATAAACGTGTAAACATAGATATCTTCTATCAAATTATTACAAAAGAACGTGCATGATAGTTACTGCTTCTCTGATGTTATGTATTTCTGATTATATGATCACTTTTTGTTAAACTTACTTAATTATTTCTGTAGCCGTACCGTGACTTTCAAAGTGTTGGTTACTTTTTATTTTAGTCGATACGTAAAGTAGGTATGCTATCGCACTCGCAATTATTTACTGGCGCGAGTGTGAACGTCTGCTTTAGGTACTTATCGATTAAAACCGATACTTGCCAACTCATGATACAGAAATTGTTCGTAGCGCGATATATTTATATCAAAATTGAAACCATATAATCGAACGGTTTTCCTCACAGTCACATTTAGACAGCTTGGGTCTCCATTATTAAGTACTGGCCCCGCCATGATGTGACGACAAATATGGAAGTCATATTTTTATATAATTTTTGATTTATTCATCGAATCCTACATCGATGAAGGATCATGGATAGAACTTGCATTCCTAAGAAAATTCCATGTACCTAACTGTTTTCAACTCAAGCAATATACTAGGAGATGGGATCATCATCAGAAATATACAAGCATGCAAAACACGCGTGATTAAACTGATATTCATATTCATGTCACGTAACCAGAACGGTTAGCACGTCGGTGCGTCCATCCGAAACAATTAGATGAAAAGCGGACGAATACAGTTCTGGACCAATGAACCACTTATCTTATTTCCATATCCCACGTTCTCATAATTTGATCTCGAGTTGATATATCTCATATTATCAGTTCCGATATTTTAGTAACGTTATTAGAATTTCACACCTAACGCGATCTTACTTTCTGTCTATCCCGCTCGTACTCGCCTATTGGTGCGAGCGAGCCGGATATAAAGTAAGTAAGCGGCAGCTCATGGTATGGTTACAGTTTGTATAATTATGGAGTTATTAAATATCACGAGAAGTATTTAGTGACCGCTATGAGATGATAACAAATACTGTAAGTAAAAAAAAACGTGTCAAATTTCATTAAAGAACATAAACATTCAAGGCCCATTCGAGGTTTTTCATTACATATAGTATAGGTCACTCATTTTTTATGTTGCTATATTGCACTCAACTCAAATAATCGAATGGCAGTCTATATGTACTTGCCAATTACCTGGGGATTACTTTGCTACTAAGAACATAACTTATATTATTAATTTAAACATGTCGTTGTCGGTATTGTTACTTTCTCTTACTTCTCAATAAGTAAACGGCCGAAAAACATGAAATTCGAAACGATTGGCGAATTTCCTTTTTGCACGTGTCTCGTACGACGTTTTTTAGTACAGATGGCCCTTCGAAGTTTTGGACCTGACGTAAAATGACCCACTTCTCGCACTAGAACCTAAAAAAGGCACCATCTGTACTAAAATAAATATCAGATGTGACGTACCGTACCAAATAAAATATATCTAGTTCATCAACGTTTGAAGTGGGGATCGAATTCGCGTGCTCAGCTTTCGTGGCTGACGCTATTAACACGGGCACTCAATCTTAGCAACCACAGGTCAAATTCTCGAGTATAGGTATGCAAACTTTTATAAGGCTAGGACACATACTCTTAAGGGCAAGCAATAAGCGAGCACTTATCCGAATCCGAAATGACTTCCTGCCTAAAGTGTGGATCGTATACTAGCCCACCTAACGAAGACCAAAAGTTGCCTATCGGGGGAAATAACTCGTGTATAAGCGAATTTTGGTATATTTGTAGGGAATGTTTTGGAATGCTCGCGAGCATTCTGTATGTGCCATACCTACTGAAACAAATGTGTTTATTTCTATAGTGTCCATCTTCTTGCTTTCTTATCTCATGACACATTGATCCCAGAGGAAACATGTTTTTTTTTGTAGAGAATTTTATGTATATTACTTATGCACTTTTTTTGCTATAAGCCACGGTTCACGAGTTATTTACGAAAAATTAAAAATAAGGACCTTTACACCCCTCTCCCCCCGGTAGCTCCGCCCTTAACCACCAGTACTTTTCGTATGTGGTTTAAAACACCATTCCCTACAACTACGCCAAAATTCGCTTATACACGAGTTTTTTCCTCTGTTTCCTTCGTTTCTGCAAACTTTTATAAGGCTAGGACCTTGACCATACTCTTAAGGGCAAGCAATAAGCGAGCACTTATCCGAATCCGAAATGACTTCCTGCCTAAAGTGCGGATCGTACCACGTCTGACGGAAGGGAAGTAAACTAAGCAAGTGTCGGCTTAAATCCTAACAGTATTCTCTACCAATCAAAGTTGAGCTATGGCCGCAACTAGCCGGTCCGGTAAGCCCGCGGGCAGACTCTGTCTTTGTCACTTGGATACATGCTAGTGGGTAGCGATAACATACACAGCTAAGTAGTTAAAATATCTAGGTCAATGATTATGTCTGAATTAATAAGGTACAACTTCATTTATATTGTATGGGGTTGCAAGAGAATAGAGTAAGTTTTTTACTTCGCACATCGTAATCGGCTGTAAATACTCGTAGGGTGAAAAAATCGAATGCCACATGGAAGGCAACTACCTTAAATATTGTAAATAACTAGCACATTTTGTGCCTTGTTCCTTTATTTTTAAAAACAATAAATTCTGCATTTAGGGATTTATGAATAATAAATTACTTTTTAATTGTGGTGCATTACACGTGACGGGTGAAATCAAATTTTAAAGATGATTGTTAGTTTTCGTGGCCTCCCGTTACTCTGATAGTATTTGTTAATTAGAGAAAAATTAACCTTTTCAGTAACCTTTTCAATCCGCATCATAAAATACGAGACGTTATTTTTTGTCACATTTGACTGGTTCGAGTCCCGACTGAGGCAAGCAATTTTTCATAAATTTTTAAATCCAGAATATTTTATTTTGAATAAAGGAAAGTCTCCCTTACACATAATGTGCTGTTTACAATATTTAAAGTAGTTGCTATCCATGTGGCACTCGATTTTTCCACACTGTAGGTATACCTACTATGTACTTAGTACCTAAGGTTGTATTGTAAGTTTGCAAGAAGGCTACTTAAATAGACTTTGTTTTTGTTGCACTTTTCCGTTTTTTTAAACACCTTCATCATTCAAAGCGTACGTATTGCTTATTATAAACAGTACTTAAAAATAAATAAAGGTGCATTTAGACCAAACGAGCATTCGCTATTCTATACCCCACTCTACGAAATCAACGAAACACGTTTTGTGTAACGATCGAATTTCGTAGAGTAGGGTGTTAGAATAGGGAATGCTCGTTTGGACTGAATGCACCTTAAGATCGTAATGACTGCTAGCTCGCTTTTGAAGCTAGGATTAACGTGGTTGATATGTAATTATTACAATTTTATTTATTGATTTGATTCGGTAAATTTATTGTGAATTGATGGTAAAATGGGCCTGATATGTTACCTGGGACGAGACAATTTTGCACATTGTTTCTTATTTTAAAGATTTCTTGTAGATAAATATAAATTGTAATTTTAAAGATTTCTGATGTTTGTTTTGGTAAGTATACTTGAATACTAAACTTGATACTAAAAAACTGTTTTCGGGCTATGTCGTAGTGTTTGGTTATAAATATTAGTTATATACCTATTGAGATGTACTTACTTGCGATATGTGGGATGAATGACGACTTAGCCTGCCGACGGTACCCGACACGGACCGTCGCGCGCCGCCGCCCAAACTTATTAATTGTTCCAAAGCGCTTACGCTGCTGACGCTACGTCCCAACGCAGTTAGTTTGATTACGACACAAACTTAATAGACACATGTTGTTTTGCCTTCTAATTTGGGATTCTGAGGCCTTAAAGCGGGTACATTTGATTAAGTTTAGCTTTAGGAATTCTAGCTCAGCGTTTATCTTTTGGATTTTACATCACACGCTCTGCCAACGATCAAAAACTCAAAAGTAATGTTCTCCCAAATATATAAGTTACCTGTTTAGATAATTAAGTGAACAACATATAATAAACGTATTGTAACACGAGGAAATCTAATAATTTTAACAGCCGTCTATAAGTCGAAAGAAGTAAATCATTTTACATAAATCCATATAGAAAATATAACCGTTTTCGCGCGTTTTTTACATTTTTTTAAGTAATAAAACATCAATTAGATAATAATCAAGTTTCGATCTGTGTGCGTTTGCATACGTTTTGCTTCTTACGACCTCAGACATACCTACGCTGTTAAAATTAATCGGTTTCCTCGTGTCACACTGTGTATTTTTTTGTAACAAGCAACTTAATTCACAAACATAACCAGACTGCCCAAATTGTTTCACAAAACATTAAATTAACAAGATTTATTCCAATTAGTTTTAAACGTCAAAATAAATGGTGCCGCAGCCACGAGTGACACGTGGCGGCGCGTTGCATCAATTGATTTATTTACATTGTGCCAATTGGGGATTGAGATGTCCCTATAATTGGGAATATATGGGTCTTGTAATTAATTGCGAGGGATTAAATTGCATACACTTTGTTTGGATACCGTTTACTAACGTTATTAACTTTTTATCATTTTATAATTTTTTTTCCTTGTTTTTAAGCCATGCGGAAATGGTAACTTTTTAATATTCCACCATTTAATTTTTTGCTGTTATTACATATCACATCTTGTATATTTGCCAACAACTCTGTCATTGGCAAACGTATTTTTGGGTACCTAGTTAACTATGTATTTAAACTCGTCTTGACCGTAAGTCATAAACAGGGATCGGAGAAATGTGCGTCATTGTTTGCCATAATATGGACATGACTTCAAAATTGATTAAACGAATAATCAAACGAATAATTTCTTGAAATTTGATTTCGAAGCTTTAAGGCGATTATTTAAAAAGGTTTTCATAGTTACCGGTGTCAGATATGTAATGTTCTGGAAATGATTAAACGATTAATTATTCAATCAACTTAGGAGTCATGTCCATATTATTGCGAAAAATGACGCACATTTTTCCGATCTCTGGTCATAAAAAATTATTAAAAAATGTTAGTACCAACAATATCGGCCAATTCATGGATGGATGAAGCTTGGCTGCTCAGTCGTAGTTCGGGTCGATCTGTCCAGTTCACTCCGCTGGCTCCTAGTAGATTTACTTTGAAATCGAACGTTTGTCGAGTATACAAATATACGTTGTTGATATGTCTGTAAGGTTTCCAAATAGCTTCGGCTATCGTTGTCGTTTTCAATTTACAGAAAAATGACGACAATAAGCATTTACAGAAGTAAAATTGTGGTAAGGCGGGATGAATAGGGATTTTGAGTCCATATTTTGCTTAAGTAATCAAGCTCTTTTAATGCGAATAATCTGAAAGTGTCAATTCCAGTAATTATCCTACCTCATCTCATTACTAAATATCGTCTCTGCTTCGCACATGTCGCCCGTGGTATTTTACAGCGGCAAGAACTTCAAACTCTCAAGAAACGACAAAATAATTAGGCAATTAAACTTCCTATACCTCATCACAATTTTGACCCGTATGATGTTGAAATTAAAGGTAACACTAGAAAAACTTAGATTTTCCGTGATTGGCAAAAGTCGATGTGCTCATGATTTTCAATATAATTATCGCATTGGAATATTAAGGAAGTCCTCAAAAAATTAAGAATCTTAAATTTGAAGTGACATCGTTATTAATTTGTCTTTCATCTTAAATATACTGCGGCACAACACAACGTCGCTAAAGTACGAGTACCCCATTCATCCTCAAAACAAAAAAATATCACCTAACGTTATTTTAACGCATGATTTAGTTTTATCTTGACTCTTATGCCTGTTAAATAAGGACTATTATGGTGACCAAGTTTGATTTGAAGCGAGATTAATTTTCTTGATATTTGGTGTCTAAAAATTATATGTTCTCGTGCACGATGTACATCGCTATTGCCGTTGCCTGATGGCCGATACGTACTTGAAACCGACTAACCAATATTATTGTGAACTCGTTACTGGTATGAACTAAAGAACTAAAGAAAAACTAGCTTCTATCTAGTAAATAAGAAAATTTATCATATTAGTTAATAGTTTTCTAATATGAAGTTTTTCCTATTTTGATATTAAAATAAAGTAGATGGTCGAAATACTCGTAAGAATTTTAATGTTACCGCATACATAATATAAATAAATAAATAAATATCTTGGGACATCTTACACAAATCAACCTAGTCCCACGGTAAGCTCAATTAAGGCTTGTGATGTGGGTACCAGGCGACGATATATATAATAGATAGATACATATAGATACTTAAATACATAGACAACCATGACCAAGGAACAAATATTTGTGATAAATAAATACACAAATAATGCCCTCGCCGGGATTCGAACCTGGAACCTCCAGCTTCGTAGGCAGGGTCACTACCAACTAGGCTACGGAGGCTGACACATGACAATATATATTCTTGTTTTCATGTTGTACGTACTATTGCAAAATTTGCGCCGATAGGGCACGGCAGTTACCTGCGGGCCTATTTAAGTGTTAGCTTAGTTTCTATCACTATAAATTAATTATGCACCTTAGTTAAACAAATTAACTCTAAACTTGGCAGAATTAAAAAAAATCGTGCGTTCTAGCCTCCTCGCCGCTGTGTAGAACAAAAAATTCTGTCTTTAAAAAAAAATACAAAAAGGGGGTCAATAGGTATGTATATGTTAAGATACACTGCCTAGTTAAGGGTTAAGGTACCTAATGAAATATGTATGCATTAATCAAAATAAGTATGAACTCATCGTCATTGCTTTCGATGACGGCGCACCTAAATGAACTTCATGGAAATTGTCTATTGTGAGCCCTATGATTGATATGGATGGCTAGACCAAACTTTGTTTTAAATGCTCTTCTGCAAGCAGAGCAATAGAGCTGACCAGCTGCATTATACGTATATGCGTAGGAGGGCTTAGCTTAGGTGTTTCCTTACGTAGCTGAGTGTAGCTTATGTACTCTACTGTAGATACAAAATTAATAGTTTTCACATTAGGCGATGCAAGCTGCAATAGTTCCATCCTTCTTCAATATACCTATATACCATCCAGTGTGTACGTAGGTCTGCAGGCTTAGCACATAATTGATGGGATAGTATGTCGCTGCGAAATAGACTTCTTTTACTATGTTAATAAAAGAAGGAGGGATAATCTTTGTCGCGACGAGATATGGACGCGTTAATCATGTACTAACCCAACTGCTGCACTCTTAAACGCATTTGGAATAACAGTCAAGGAGACATAAAATATATCTTCGTTAGGGACGAAACGATTCATTCACCGAAATAGTAACTCGTTGCGAAGGGGCACAGCGTGGAGTTTAGACAAGAGAAATTTATTGGTGGTTTGTTTGATATGCGTCATATTAATTTTGGTGTTCAAAAAAGTAACCGTTATTAATAAGAAATAAATAAATGAATGACTTGGAGGCGGCTGGCTAGTACGTATTGTTTGCCCTTTCAAGTATGGTCGTGGAAATTCGACCAGTGTCCGCTAAACTGGAGTGGCCGAGTGAGTCCTAATCCTAACTAACTCGGCCACTGATACATACTGATGCCTACATCAGTATGTAGTATTATGCTATTATGTATGGACGTAAAGGTGCGTTTAAACCAAAAGAACTTCGCTGTTCTAGCGCCCGTTCTACGAAATCAACCAATCACGTTTTGTTTACCGATCGAATTTCGTAGAGTGGGAGGTTAGAACAGCGAATGCTCTTTTAGTTTAACCGCACCTTTATAGGAGATAAATGCCCATAATAGCCATGCTGGTTAATAGGGTTAGCAATTGCAGTACTATGATATCTATACTGCCTATCATCATGAATAAATAAGTAAATAGTCAGTATCACTTCAATCTCTTGGTTAACTTTTACCCACAGGAAAGGTTTGGGGTGGTCACAAGTATGTTCTTACTGACACCACGCGGTGGCTAATATTTATAAATAAATGAAATTCAGTTAAAAATCATCCTACCTTACCTTTGCCATTTAAAATTCAAACAGTATATGGAAAAATGCATCATTAAGTCGTAATCTTTTACGACCATTTTCGTAGGTACTTATTACAAATAAAGTACAGGTTAATCGGTAGAATACTTACGTATTCCTTATATTTAATAAATATCCATTACTTACGCTTAACGTTAATAATTGTAGATGAGGAGTCAATGTTAATTTGGAAAAATAAGAGTAGTGAGAGGTCAATGAAACGGCTTCAGATCACACATACTTCTAACTTGAAATTGTAGATGTACGAGTACATTACTACAGAGGCGCGGACGAAAGAGGTTAGGTACCGGCCGAAGAACTAGTATTATAGACGGCCGAGCTAAGCAGGGCCGGATAGGTCTGAGGCTTTCAATCGCATTTCCCGCCGAGGTATCTATGTATAACTAGAACTTTTCTCAAAAATGCAACTGAAAAAATTGTAGGATATTTTTTTCAAAGTGCGCCTAAACCGTACTCCTTAGATTAAAAATAGCCAATTTTTCGTTCTCTTATGTAACCAATTCTGCAAACAGCCATTAAAATTAAAATAACATATAATTAAAAAAAAACAGCCGGGTTGCATTGTAGCTCGTGTATATGGGCCGTTATACCTATTCCACAATTTTTATGAAATCAAAATTTAAAAAAAGGACATTGCCGGGTTGGGCCTGAAAAAATTGTATGAAATTTCATCAACGACCTCTTCTCTTAGCCTCTACTGAAGCGTCATACTACTCAGCCATAATGAACAATAACACCAACATCTTATTGCATGGTTGAGAAAAGAGTTATTACTTTTTAACAATTACTTTCCATTATTTTTAATTTTCCGAATGTTAGCTATTGCAACAACAAGAAGTACCTCATTTCGGTTTGAGGAGCACTATTAAACTTAACGAACCGCGCAAGTTTCTAATCGATCTGCAAATTAATCAAATACCTTATAGTACGTCGAGTGATCTTAAATCGGTTATATTGATATACGTAACGCAGTAATAATGTATGGGGCGACCCTGACGGTTGGATCGAGATTGCTGGGAAAGGGTTATTGCTTCAGGAGGGGTAGCAGATTCAATCACAACTTTAGAATGTTTGTAGAGCATTTAATTATCATCAGAGATCGGATGGATTTGCGACATTCTTAGTGACTTACGTCATTTTGATGACATTTAGTATGAGATGTCGCACAAAAATCCGATCTCTGATTATCATAGAATTCAATCGGCTAAACTGATTTTACACCTTTTTTCATCTAGTCAACTAAAAAGATAACATTTTATTATAAACCTTTGTCTTTGGATTTCGTGAAAGTAAAATTAGTTGGTGATTGAGATGCGTGTACTAACTCGAGCCACTTCACATTCTAAGGATTTCATTTCATTTCGTGAAATAGGATGTTCGTCTACATTTATGTGAGTGCGTAAATTAACCTAACTACTTCAAATTTTCATAAAGAAGGCAATCAAATTTACAGAAATATATGAAAAATAGGAAATAGTAAAAATACCCCTTTAAAGGACTATTACTAGATTTTTCTAGAGTAGGTTAGGTAGGCAAAATATAATGCAGAATATGTGGTGAGGAGAAGGAGACACTGAATACTGAGTGCACGAATATCGTGACCTCGTAAGATAAGAAACCAAAGGAATTCGAGACGTCAGACAAAGAAATGATACAGTTAATCTCTGCAGTATAGGCAAAATTACAGCAAGAATTTTTAATCGAAGTCTATTTGGGCTTATTAAGGACTTCTAATATTATATGTAATGTACCTACATTACTTAATACTCTACAATAATAACATAAGTCGTTTTTACTATTTTATTACGATAGATAACAAATAATTAATTAATAGATTAGTTTGCAATCTATCGGATAGATATTAACACTAGAACAGTCGCTCATGGGTCTTTTTCCTGTTATATTATTTTTAAAAACAAACTTGTTCGTTGTGCATCGCCCCATGGTGTCGTTCTGGGTACTTTCAAACGCTTGTTCGCCGCGTTGATGCATGATCTTGCTGGTCCATCAGCGCGCCGTTCTTACTCGTGACTGGCGTTAAAAGAGCTAATGGGTCTATTAGACCCAGTAATGGCCATTTCCTTATCAAATTTTTTGTTACAAATGTGTCTACTGGACCGATTTGCGACTAATTAGGTGAGTACTATCGTAAGTATAATTATGAAGCGGTCATACAGATACACATGTCTTAATTTTTGGCACTTCAAATGCGTATAAGATATTGGTGAGGGTACATTGTGAGCAGTATATGCCTGTTTGCTACCAACGCGGTAAAAAAATATGAATATTTTGTTGAGTTTTCTTTTTTGTTTGACCTCTTATCTATGTAGATTGATTTAAAAATGCATTAACTACGCTATTATTAATATACATTGTGTTTTTTTTGTGTATTATAATAAGTTATTGAAAGTACTAAAATAATAAATAGCAAATAAATTAGAATACAAAAGATTACCAAAGTTAACAGCATAATTTATGAAAGATCCCGAAAATAACTAGAAAACGTAGTAGCATAATATTTGCAGTACCTAATTAATTTAGAAAAAATCATGATTATTTATAAGGCTTCTTATATATTCCATTTGAATAAATGTTCACATGTAAATTATGTATTAATATCAATGTTTTTAGATCACATATTACATTGGGTCCAATTGACCCCGTAGCGGCTAAGTGTGATAAAATAAGGCGCGACTATTCTAGTTTTAAGAGCCTAACATTTATTTGCTCTTAACATTTGCGTGAATGAATTGCAGCATGCTGACGGTACGCAAGTATCGCCGTAAGTTATCAGAATTGTTATTCCTATCGCTCCTTAGACGAGTTCGTCTCAACTGACCAGTATACGTGTAAACTCGTAATGTGAACATAATACGTCACATCTAAGGGTATATCTAAGCTGGTTTACTTGAAGTGAAACCTCTGTACGTGATGGGGATAGCCAGGATGCGTTGCCCTACACTAATTAATAATGACTGAGCCCAGTCCTGCGAACACCGTTCAGGCATTAGACCTCTAGAATGGATCACAACACATGGGTCCAGTTTAAATTTAGACCTTCAGAAATAGGGGTTTGTAGGCAAGCAGTATTAAAACTAATAAAATAGATAAAATAGTAATATACTTTCCTGTATCTTGACGAAACCTATATTGTGGCTTTTTCTGGTATGTATTATTTTCGATAAATATAATAATATCCTCGTTATGCAAGATGAAAAAAAAATACAATGGTTAAGTTCAGGTTGATAAACAAACCACCACCAATAATAATATACTCGACACGTGTTTCGCTTCTCTACGAGGCATCATCAGTAGTTGACGATGTTGTCGGTCTGGATGCTTAGCGAAGTTGCCAATCGCTAGCTGTCTCTATCACTCTTTCGTATTAGTGCGACATAGATAGTAAGCTGCCTTTCGTTCACGATTGACGATTAAGCGTTAGCGATTGGCAACTTGGCTAAACACCCTGGTGTCCGGGAACGTTGCCGTCTTAGAGAGGCGAAACACGTGACGAGTAAAGTATTATTATTGGTGGTGGTTTGTTATAGTTATTTGCATATTTATTTTGCGGCGGGAGACTGGAAAAATGTATTGCATGTAATTATCGCTATAATTGATTCCCTATGTTTTAACCCCTGTTTAATAATTAACAACACGTTCTGTATCGCGGAAGAGCAAAGTAATATTGTTCATCCTTTACTAATATTAAAGTCCATGTTATGGACTTCCGCAAAGTAACGCCTGATTCAATTAATTAAGAAAAAAATAAAAAAAATCAGACCAAAGCAATTCATAAAAAGTTGATTCATCATTTGGTATGTATTGAATTGAATAAGTAATGTCTGGTATGAAATGCAAATGTAGGTAACATTATCGGAATGTAACATCAATTTTATACCTGATGATAGACAATAAAAGCGTGAATACTAAATAAAGCCTCGATTTCACGGGCTCACTTTTCAGATCCATGTACAAAATCTCTTACAATTCAAACTGACAATGCAGTCTCATTTCAAATTCTAATCATCCCCTGTGAATCGCAGCATGCTCTATTCACCAATTCTGGCTGCACTAGGTCAGTCTATTAATAATCCTAGATAGCGGCAATTGCGACATCTGATGTGTCAGCATTCAATCCGATTGGCCATTGGCGCTTAAACCAGCCTAATGAGACCTCTAATGGGCCATTATCCTTTCCTAAACTCGAATTTAACGGCAGAAATGAGAGGTTGATTAAAACTGGCTATTTTGATATTCAATTTGGTTCAAATTGTTATTGATATGGCGTTATAAAATTGGAAAGGTAATGGCGAGCGTTTATAGAAAATATTTTAGGTCTAAACTCATAGGTAAATTACTTTTGAGATGTTTTTGCATTTGTAGTAGTATTTGTTCATTATTTGTTACAGGGATTCTGAATTTCATTGGATCGTACAGTTAGAATAATGAGGTTCATCGCACTTTGAAGAAGAAAATAAATATATTCACAGTCGAAAGTCATGTAAATGTGAATGTCACGTCGGTTGATAAGCTAAACTCACTAAAAACTGTCAGTAGGTACTCTTATCAATCTCGTATCCCGGCATTGAATCAGAACTGAGATAAGAGCTTTATTTCAAGTAATTAGGTATTTGTTACTTACATGTCAACGGACAGAATATTGAAATAATACTTATTCTCATGGTTTGTAATATTTATTATTTAGGGTTTTTAATATTATTGTAAAGGTTAAAATTATAAAATGATACCGATGTCGAAACAAAGTCGAGTAATTTGTACAAATATTTCCAAAATAAATCTGAGCAGTATTTTGACTTCCGTCCAATAGTATATCAAGGAAATAAAATTGACAATCGTTTATTGCTTGGTTGTGCTTGCTGTACACAGCTACAGAAGAAAACACGTATCAATAGTAATTTACCTGTGTATATAATACTTATCTACCAGTCTACTTATTAAAAATATACAATTTACCTGTCTGGAAACAACATGACATGACGTATTGTTGTTGTATTTATTACTGGGTCATAGGTTATAGGTTGTTATCGTTTTAATTTAAAATAGTTGTATTTTGTTTACACACTTCCTTAGCTTTGTTCTCAACTTTCTGTTCACTATAGGTTTTTTTTTCTATTAGTATCCAGGTTTTTAGCCTCTTCACTATAATCTCACCTACGGAATGGTACAAGCACTTAATTTTCTTAATCCCTTCCAACCTAAATTAACCTTCTTTTGTCGACATTGGTAAATAATATTACGATATACATAGGTACCAGTAACATACGTACATTTGTAATTGAAGTGGTATAGGGGTACCAACAACCGCGATGCGGTGTACGGCTTCCAAACCACAGATCAATGATCGCTCCACTTCCCCTGTACTGTTTACATATGTCATTTGAAATTAGAAAAATCGTAAGTTAGTCATCGAATTTCTTTCTTCGAACTATTCCAACCGTGAATATCAATTAGCATGGTATACGTGTCAAACAATGAGTAATGTCAGTTTTGCGGTTAAGTGATTGACATCGCAGAGTTGACTCACAGAAGTAGTATCGGTACTAATTCGAAATGATAATAAAATAAAACAAACGTAGTTGTAATTACTTACAGTGTATGTCACAAGAACATATGTAGTACTGTCAAAAAATTAATCGAGCAGCGATGTAATGCCACGCAATTAACAGTTTTGACAGATAAGGTAAAAAGTACATATTTTTAATAGTGTATACAGATACAATACAGATACTCTATTCAATTCAATTCGTAGGAACACAATATTAAAATTTACCGAAGCTGTAATTTCGTTCCACGGTTAAAATTCAAACTTGCCTAAACGATAACGTTCAATTGTCGAAATTCGATCCAATTCAATGAGCAAATAGCAAATAAAGTTTGTAGGTATACATTACTGTTTTATTGAATACCTTACGTTTATTAATAATTAATATTTGATATGAATGTGATATTTATCAAATATCAACCAGTGGTCAATAATACGTGTGGTCGTGCATGATCTGAATCGTTTTTGTAAAAGGTTTGTAACCAGTAATTGCTGTCAATGAAAAGCAAACACGGTAAGAACTAATCACCAAAACCAAAAAAAAAATTAAAACCTACTTCAGCCGATTTTTCCAAGATCCCATCAACAGACCCCAACAACTCTATACCTGTTCAATCAATCTTTTTGAAAATTGGTTCACAAGTCTTGGACTGTAAAATTGGTTCACTAGATACGGAGTTACATATGTACAAAAAAACAGTCTTAAAATGTGGTCAAACAGTAACACGAAAAACACGGAATCTAACGACTGTACTCATTTCAATAAAAGTTATTTATATTTTTTTTGTGAAATTGTGTTTAGACTATTTGTTCATTTTAAATACATTCTCAGTTAAAATTACATGTTACTGGTGTTATTCGGGGTCATGTAGAGATTTAAAATCGACATTAAAACTCAAAAAGCAATAGATCCCGTTCACAATTGGAAGTAAGACGGGCCATAAAGCGCGTGCACGTAAGGTGTAAGATGCACGCTCATGCATATTGCATGACGCGGACATAGTCTGCCTTAAGGATATTACACACTAAATGGAAACAAGCGACATACGACTACATAATTTTGAGTATTAAGCATAGATATGAATTTAAACAAATTTAATTCAAATATTGAGTAACTAAATAAAATTACTGGCATGCGTTAATTATTATAATCATTTTATTTTTAAGTAATATGCTTTCCAATTAAAATACTCCAAGAATTTCAACGATCTTTGGGTTATAAAGTTATTTTACCATTCGTAATTGAAATGCCTCATATAACAAAAAACATAATCAATTTATTTGAATAAAATAATTATGATAGGACAAAGCTTATTGTATAATTATCAGAGATCGGACAAATGTGCGTCATTGTTCTCAATAATATGGACATGACCCCAAAGTTGATTCAATGAATAATTAAACGAATATTTTTTTGAAATTTGATTTTGTAGCTTTAATGATTACCTAAATGATTAATTATTCAATCAAATTTGGAGTCATGTCCATACTATTGCGAACAATGACGCACATTTGTCCGATTTCTGATTATTATTATAACGCCAGAACCAGGTAATAAAGCATAGGTGGATAATTTGCCCAGGAAATTAGCTCAAGAACTTTACATTGATAATATCAATATTATTTTTTAATAACCTGAGAGTGGCGAATAAATCATATATTTTTTAAATTAACTTCATTTAAATTAAGTTCCGCACTTCGGCTTCGACCCATATCATATTCATAAAGAAAGTACTGTATGTACTATCTAAGTTAAACGATAAGCTCAGTGTGCAACCATCTTAATGATGTGACGCACAATAGAAACGCATCCGGTCATATTTCGACCGGCATTAAGAGTTATTGCCGCATTTTTATTCATGGGACAATTTTGGAAATCCTTGGACTTGGCTTTTAAGGGGTTAGCTGTCCACCCTTCCGGGGTCATTGGACTCTATATGGTGGTCATATTGTTAGGCGTGCTATTATTATGATGCAAAAAAGTCACAGGCGTATTTTTTGGAAATCAAAAGCTATAAAAGGATTATTTCTGCTAATAATATAAAAACAGGGACTTCTAATTTAAAAAGGCAAATTTAATTCACAAAATGATCCTCTTGTTTAATTATAGGCGCCGGAACTCATACCTAAAGAGTTTACCGTACCTACCTACTCTTTGCATTTTTTCTTCAGTGGGGATTACACATATTTTGCATATTGAGCCTATTAAATTTTAGACGTTTAGCTATTGTGACATATTAATAGAATAACATGAATAAATAAAAAATAAATAAATTATAAATAAATAAATATCTTCGGACATCCTACACAAATCGACCTAGTCCCACGGTAAGCTCAATTAAGGCTTGTGATGTGGGTATCGGGCGATGATATATACACGGTGCCCATGAGGAAGGGGAAAAAGTCAACAGCGGATTTCTGACCAAATTTGAAGTTAAAAATGTCATATGAAGTTTTCTGGATTGAGTCTATTTTAAGAAAAAATTATATTTTTTCCAAAACTGTTTTTGCCCGTTACGCTAAGTATGACAAACGCATTTTAGGAAACGATTTTGTTACCATGTTGTCTTAGTCCTGGGAAAAGTTTCCTTTTTTGTTACCATATCCTATACATTTTTGGAAATAAAAAACGAATGTTTCATGGAAATATATTGGTATATTTTGGGAAATGTAGTAGATCTTGAACAGCACCATTGACTCTACCAACTAGCCGGTCAATTTTTATCAATATCGAAGACGTGATCCAAATGTTCAGTTAATTCCCACAAAAAATGCCAATCATTTCCAAAAGAACAAACTTTAGTAAAATAAACTAAAGTCGAAACGAAAGTATTAAGTATTATAATACATATATTATGTTCACATTACTTGTGACTACGAAATTGATGACCAATGCTTTGACGATTGAATACAAATGAACTCAAATATACAAGCAGACGCCTTTTTAATTACTATGTTGAATCGCCGGTCCTGCTTAGGGGAACGGTAATGCTTAAAATCCTGCTCTTGAGAGAAAAATTGCCTATTTTTATAATTTTATACTTCTGATAGTCGTATAGTTCGTATTGACATTTTTATCCAAGTAATAGTTAGTATTCAGCCTCCGTAGCCTAGTTGGTACCTAGTAATTGCCTACGAAGTTGGAGGCTTCGGGTTCGAGTCTAGGCGGGGGAATTATTTGTGCATTTATTTATCACAAATATTTGTCTCTTGGTCGTGGCTGTCTATGCATTTAAGTATCTATACTGTATAATGTATCTATGTATGACATATTTCGGCGCTTGGTACCCACATCATAAGCCTCAATTGAGCTTTCCGTGGGACTTGGTCGATTTGCTTTAGATGTCCCAAGATATGTATTTATACAGGATGAAATCTTTTACATGGGATCCCTTTCTTTCCCATATATTTGTTAATCCGAATTTCGTTAGTCAGAAATTGATATCCATATAATTTACTGATAATTATAAGCATCAATGGTCATAATTTTTGTTAAGTATAACGATTAATAGATCTAACATTACTAACCTATAACATTACATACTCTAATTACAAAAGGTATAAAATTGCTGACTATAACATTCAAAGGTCTATCTATCATTTTTTAGAAATATTTTAAGTGATACATTTGAACCAACTAATGGTTCTTACTCATATTGTTTTAATAACTAACCGAATTTCATCCAAAAAATTTAATATTGAATTTAAATTAAGAAATTTATGGACTATGATGCAACTTAGGAAACTTCCTTACCTACTCGACTCTAAGGCAGGTCAGTGTAGGTACGACGACGAGCGAAGCGAGGAGGAGTGTTAGGTTGAACTGTGACCTTACAGCGCGCGAGCCGAGCGAGCGAAGCGAGCGTGCCGCGGCAGCGGCCGGCGAAGCGCCAGGACCGACTTTTAAAATAATACTCTTACTATTTACTTACTAAGTTTATTACCAAGTTTACTTACTAAATTTATTAGGTGGTTACATTGACCATCATTACATTGGCATTGACATAATCACGCGACAACAAATAATTACAACTTGCGAATATAGACGTTGTAACAGGTATAATAGGGAAGGTTATTGCTTTTAACATTCTGGAAATGATGCTGTATGGATTTCAAAATTTATGGGCATCGACTTTTATGACTAACAATAATTATGACCTACACAAAACTGACCACCGATTTATAATATTAATTTTTATGACTTATGACAATATGACTAAAAAAAATTCGGACCTACAACGTTATTCGCTTCAAAAATCGAACTTCAAACTTTATGGGAACCAATAGAGACCCGATACAAAATTATATTTTCTTTCTAGATCTACATCATATATCGAATTCGGCAGAAAAAATCGTGACTACTACAGTCGAGTGCATTAATATGTATACCTACACATTTGAAAGATATACATATTAATGACAACTCGATTGTACTTAACTAGAGACAGCTGGTTTCACAATTTGTATGGAGATGTAGATTTTGTGGTAACTTTTTCGAAGATGGTCCCATAGTAAATTTTAGCTCCAATCACGAGTACATAGTTCCAGAAGATGGGTCTCTATTGGTAGTATGTGTATGTCTATTGGTGGTATGGTATGTGTAGGTATACATATTAATGCACTCGACTGTAGTAGTCATGATTTTTTCTGCCGAATTCGATATATGATGTAGATCTAGAAAGAAAATATAATTTTGTATCATGTAAAAGGGGTCTCTATTGGTTCCCACATCACGAGTACATAGTTCCAGAAGATATGATTTTATATCATGGAAATAATTCCACCATTGTATATCATTAATATTTTAATTATACTACTTTTTTCTCCTAATTCCAAATATAAGAACAACATTTTGGATAAATATTTTCAATTTGAATGAAAATGCCTATGCTGACAAATTGTCGGTATATTTGACACGTTAGCCAAACCCAAATAAGAGAACAAATGACTGCACATAATTATTTTTGCACGTGGCATTGAGTTATTATTTTCTCTAAATACTAAGGGTGCATTTTCATTTACAATTAACTATTAGTTTTTCTCTATATGGAGGAAAATAAATTGGTTAATGTGACCTTCAATACGGTCCTCGCAAGTTTGGAACCAGACTAACTGCATGGGACGGTCGTTGACCTATAAATGAAAACATTCTCAGATCACTCGAGCAAATTGCACGCGTTTGGCCAAATAGCTTCTGCCAATGATAGATGCTGCCCGCAGTGAAGGATGGACCAATTAGGCGATAATTACAGGAGATCGATGGCGTGTCACCCTTTGCCTCGAAGATGTCATTCGGAAGGATCTTGTTAAGATGGAAACTGCAAATGGTTCCGATAAACTGGATGGGATACATCTTTTCAGGTTTTTTTTGGCATAAATATCCCAGAGAAGCTAGTTAATGTTATGAAAAAAGGTATGCATGGTTAACCAACAAATTCATCTTACATATCTATACAATTTGTGTGGCGAAGCATAAGGGAAATAGCTTGATTGTCCGGACCTTTGTTTCTTTTCAAGTCCTTTTTTTTTGTCTGACAAAGGTAGACAACTGAGTTCTCAGCCCACCTGATGGAAAGCAGAAACTGAGGTCCATGGACATTGTTAGCGCCTCCTTGGGCGCAACCTCTGCGTTGTCGAAGATGTGTTTGAAATAATATATCTAGTTTTAAATTTGACAATTGAATTTGTTTTCCGATATTTGATTGACTTATTTATGTGTCTAATTTTTTCTTTAGAAAATTATAATATAAACTGTTGGAAATGTATTCTATTTTATTAAATAATCATGCTATAACAAGATGGTGACCCCTAGTCATTGAATTCGCACACATTGTGAAGAGTTCGCATAAAAGTACGGTTCCCATAGAAGAAATATCCCATGGAGAAAACCTACAAATGTTGTGAGTTTAAGTCGGTGAGAGCTAGAATTTAGTGATTGCTGATACCCACTAACAATTTAACGTAAGTACCTATCTACCGGGATCTGCGGGATTATTACTGAAGTAAGTAAATTTGCTTTAATGCTTAGGCAAGTATAATTTACTATCTCGCATCTTCATTATGGAAGAACTGAAACGTCAGCGAGGAACAGTTCGGAGATGTTTAACTCTGTTCAAAAAATTCCTCACGTCTCTGTTGGAGGAAAAGAATCCAACTCAAGTTTTAATTAGTGAATGTTCTCTTAGGCTTTCTAAAATTCAAGAGGCATTCAATGTTTTCGATGAGATTCAAACTAAGATTGAATTGCAAGATGATTCTCAATGTGAATTAGACGCAAGAGAGACTACTGAAAACGAGTTCTATAGTGCAATTGCTCAAGCCCAGGAATTCATAGCCGCCTTTAAAGATAAATGTCATCAAGGGGACGAATTCTTTAGCCAAAGCAGTCGCCAGCGCGTAGGGGTGAAGAATGTTAAGCTCCCGCAGTTGAGACTTCCTCCCTTTGATGGTAAGACGGATAAATGGTTAGAATTTCGGGATCTATACTTGTCTTTAATCCATAATAATGAAAACATTGAGGATATATGCAAGTTTCATTATCTCAAGGCTTCTCTTGAAGGCGACGCTAGTATTGTGATTAATTCTGTTTCAGTCTCAGCCGAAAATTATTCAATCGCTTGGTCGCTCCTGCGTGAGCGATACGATAATAAACGTTTGTTAATAAATCAGCATTTAAAGGGTTTGTTTAACATAGAGCCCTTGTTGAGAGAGAGCGACAAAGGGTTACGTCAATTGATTGACAATTTGTCAAAACATTTACAGTCGCTAAAGTCTCTTGGAGAAGAGACTGATAAGTGGGATACCTTGGTTATTTATATGGCCTCCTCTAAGCTTGACAGTACTACAGCGAAGAAATGGGAAGAGTTTCGGAGCGATTTGACTTCGCCGTTATTGCATGAATTTTATAAATTTCTTCGAAACAGGGCTGACGTTTTAGAAACTGTATCTAGTTCGAGGAACGATAAACGTCAAATTCAGGTAGAGTCGAATATTTCGAGCAAGACTGACAAACGTCAGACCCCCACTCGAACTAGATCCTTTGTTGCGTCAGACCTGCCATCGAAACCCTCCCCAAGTGTAATGTCACTGTCATGTCAATGTGTTTTTTGTAAACAGGAGCATAGGCTAATTGATTGTCCCAAATTTAATTCGTTATCTGTAGATGAGCGCTATCTACAGGTATGCCAGTGGCGATTATGTAAAAATTGTTTACGCCCTGGTCATACAGCGTACCAGTGCCGCGCCAACAATGGATGTAAGATTTGCAAGAAAAAACACAGTACACTATTACATAAGGATTTAACTAATCAGCAACATGGTGAAGAGGAAGCAGCTGCTGGACCTGGGAGTCAACTATCCCGGCCTCACACGGCAGCTCCTTCGCCTTCCAACGTAGTTTGTGAGCCTGATTCCGCTATTGTATCTAACACTACTGTCACGATGACAGCGGCAGACCGTCATGAAGTCTTGCTGTCAACAGCGCTCATTGAAGTGACAAGTAATGATAAAAAAGTTATTCTGCGCGCTCTGCTT
>JALPQI010005148.1:0-53372 GCA_025490895.1 Thaumatotibia leucotreta | reverse complement strand
GTAAATAATTTGGGACGTATTTGGAAACAAAATCTTCATTACTTTAATAGTATATAAGAAACATATTCTGCATGTCAATGTTTTCTTGAATTGTGTTGTGCTTACTACAAAAAATCATCTAAATGTACCTACCACAATTCTAGCAAATAAAATATTTTGACTTTGACTTTGACTGAGGGTGGGTTGTATCAAACCTCAAGTGACCATCAAAAGTCAGCATCAAATAAAATCATACGCACCACTGAAAAGTCGGGTGGATTCTTCCCTGCCTCAATAAGCAACACGTTCCAGCTGGGAATCTCTGAAAGTCTGCTGGCGATGACGCAACCCGCCGACCCAGCTCCGACTACGATGAAATGGAATTCCTGTCCATCTGCAAAATATGAAGAACTTGATGAAGAATACTTGAAAAGCATAAATCTATAACAATCGTAAGAAGAATTAAAAAAAATGTAAAACATGGTTGCCTTTAGCATTTGTATATAAGTTATATAACACATATCGTGAGACACATTCGCAGATATACTTTTACGTTAATACTAATAAATATCAATAATTTGAACTAAAAAATTATGGGAACTCAAGGCTTAAAGTTTTAAGTTGGTAATAAAAGGGTCATTGTCAGTCCGAAAAACAAAAGTTGTCCACTCGGTGGTCAAAAGTTAACAGCTTTCATAAATCTGTGTTACGATTTGATTGCATAGGGCTATAGACCGGGGAACCTAGTTGTACCGTTAATTGTTTTATTCCAAAATTAGTACAGGAATTCCTTAACTTTAGGTATGTCCACCGAAAAGACGATAACCTAAATCTGACAATGACCCAAAACCAAGATTGGACTTGTTCTAAAAGTGCGTGATTAAGGAATAATACAAGTTTTTAATAATACAAGTTTACGGAGTTTAGTTTTCAAAATTAAAAAATTGTGAGTATGGAATTAATGGAATTTATGGAATTTAATTTTAGTATAAATCGCACTAGAGTTTTGTGTTTAATACGTTGCTTACCATAAACTGTTGCCTGACGAGGGTAGTCGTTGGAAGTCAGTTGCAAGGATGACAGAACCACCAGCAGTAACTGCACGAGATTGTTCGTCTGCAGCAGCGCTTTAACTTCAAGCGATGATATCACAGGATTCACAGAATTGAACAAGGACATTTTAGTTTTTTAGATCTAGCACTTTAATAGTATTAAGCTTCATAGCTTACTGACGATTTCAAATTGAAGCTCGTTTAGATGAGTATCAAACGTTATTTTAAGCATATTGTTTTTTCAGTTATGTCCACCAAAAGTTTATACTATGGCCAACCAGATTATCTGTGGAAAAAGGCCGCACATTAAAAAAAAGCGCGAAGAGTTGGCTTGCCGCCTTCTTCTGGGTGATTCTCCGAAGAGCGTTTCAACCAATAGGATTCGTCATTGTCGTCCCACGATTATTACCGAAAACGAAGGACGACAGCAACAACACTGATTACTCTAGAACAGGTATTGGCACTGAATTACTTTTACATTAAAATAACACTCTTAGGGTCATCACTTGTAATAATACTTCATCATCATCATCATCATAATAATAGTATCAGCCAAAAGACGTCCACTGCTGAACATAGGCCTTTCCCAAGGATTGCCACAATGACCGGACCTGTGCCACCCGCATCCAGCGGACTCCTGCGACCTTCACCAGGTCATCAGTCCACCTTGTGGGGGGCCTACCCACGCTGCGCCTTCCGGTACGTGGCCGCCACTCGAGAACTTTCCCGCTCCAACGGCCATCGGTTCTACCCGCAATGTGCCCCGCCCACTGCCACTTCAGTTTAGCGATTCAAAGAGTTATTTCGGCTACTTTGGTTCTGCTGCGGTAATATTACTTGGCGAGACGATAATGTCGAAATAAAAACGCCGAATATTCACCCTTCTACAAGCGGGTGGGGTATTTTATAAGGTTTTGCAATAAATAATTCCTGAATTTGAAAACAAGCCTTACGATTCTGCTTACGATGTTCATCAACTGTAACATTTTGCGTTTTAATTTCGTGACACGGTAGCGGAAATAAAACGGGTTCCGGTTATCGCCTTCAAAAGTGGTTGGGAGCGTTTGCATTGTAACATTTGTAACATTTGTACTTATGAAGGAAAATTTTTATTTTTATAAATTCAAGATGATTATAATCCTATGATCGATTGCAAAAAAGGTACATAATCATCAGCCTATGATAGTCCACTGCTGGACGTAGGCCTCTCCTATTAACTTTACTATGCGTATAAACGCATTAGGAGGAAAACAACCATAATCGCCACGCTGGGCAAGTGGATTGGTGATCGCAATAATGTGTCCACTATGATGAAGCTACTGCATATCATCAATCTTTTATCAAATAATGGTCAGTGACACTTCAATCCCTTAGTCGACTCTTACGACACCCGCAGGAGGAGTTGGGGTGGTGACAAATGTATTATTACTGCCGTCACCACACGGTACATAATTAAATGCCTTTAATGAAAACAAATTTTTAAGTCATAGTGTTAATTTTTGTGCTACGAAATTAAATTTTGTGTAACAACTTATGACAATTATTGTCGGAGATATCAAGTAGGTACCTACTTAATATCATCCTCATCATCATCATCATCTCAGCCATAAGACGTCCACTGTTGAACATAGGCCTCCCCTTGGATCTCATGTACCGGTTAGATGCGACCTGCGACCTGCGATGGCGGCCCTACCGCGAAAAACGAAATTCGTAAATTTCGAGGATTTGTCGCCTTCGTTTGAGTGACAGAGAAAAGTAGGCCTGCATCCAGCGTGTCCCGGCGACCTTCATAAGGTCGTCTGTCCATCTTGTGGGTGGACGTCCTACGCTGCGTTTGCGTAGCCGTGGTCTCCACTCGACCACTTTTCGACCCCATCGACCATCTGCTCTGCGTGCCTACTTAATATAGGTACATAAAAATATTTTTTTTAAATCCTCCGATCTTCCGAACCTACTCCTTTTTTGAAGTCAGTGATTAGATTAATAATTCTACTTGTAAAATTGTATCACCTAACCTAGTAAATAAAATGAACTAACTAAATAATCTAACAAAATGAATCACCATGATTTCAACTTGGTCTGTCCATGGTTTACGTAAGCTAAAGCTAAGCCCAGACTTGTAGGCTTCGTAGCAAAATTAATTCGAGTATTTGCTAGGTAAGGAGAGCCTTGTAAGTGGTATTGATGCCGGCTATATATCGGCTTTTACCCTTTAACTAATGTAATAAGATTACAAAGGGGGCAGACAGGGAACCAGACTAGCCAGGGGCGGATTTAGGAGGTGCGGGTCCGAATATTTTTTTAATAGGTACACAGTCAGTGGCAAGAGGGGTAAAGGACGCCCTAGAGAACGTTGGATAAATGAAATAAAATTAATTGCAGGAGATGACTGGAAAGAAAAGGCCAAGTCAAGGTCAACATGGAAGCGGTTGGAGGAGGCTTTTACCCACCAGGGGCCTTAACTACGTAAACTATTATTATTGTTATTCTATTATTTTTTTGTTTTATATATTACTTTGTATGTTAAGGAAAATAAAAGGCTTAGTTATTATTATTACACAGTCAACCAATTGGAACCATAAGCAAATCGAGCCTCCGTAGTCTAGTTGGTATTGGTAGTGACTCTGCCTACGAAGCTGGAGGTTCCGGGTTCGAATCCCGGCGAGGGCAAAATTTGTGTATTTATTTATCACATACAGGGTGTTTTTTTTCGACCTTTCAAATTCTACGTAGTGAATGTATAGGTCATACTGACCAACTTTTACTATGGGGACAAAGTCGAAATCGCGAAAAAAAAATCAGCTGTTTCATACATTTCGGCCGGCGTAATGCCGCCAATTTGTATGAAACAGCTTATTTTTTTTTCGCGATTTCGACTTTGTCCCCATAGTAAAAGTTGGTGAGTATGACCTACACATTCACTACGTAGAATTTGAACGGTCGAAAAAAAAAACACCCTGTATATTTGTTCCTTGGTCATGGCTGTGTAGGTATTTAAAGTATCTATGTATTATGCATCTATCTATTATGAGCTTATTGTAGGTCGATTCGTGTAAGATGTCCCATTCCAAGATATTTATTTATATAATCAAGAACTATATCAAAGTACTAGGTACACATCAAATTGTAAAATTAGTTTAACTTATTTTTTGATACTTAAATTTAAATAATTATAATCTACTTGATAGTTACTCAATCATGTCATGTTGTTTCGTTAATCATTAAATGATCAATATATCATCTTGACATTGACAACAAAACAAATCTTCGTTTAAGTATAAAAAATCTATCAATACTTATTTGTTATTTTGTCAAGGTTCTAGTGGCCTAAGGTTTTCAATAAAAAAAAAAATTTAACTGTTTATTTTTTAAATAATTATTATTCTAACGATACATGAGACTTAGTTACAATCTCTAATCGAAATTATCTTAACTAAGTTACAATAAAGGGTGCTACCCTATATTATTAATGAAATATTATTAATTTATCAATGAAATAGTTCTTACAATATAAATATGTCATACCATGGTCATACCTACTTTAAAGGCGTTCGAACTTAAAAGGCGTCATAACATAACATTAGCATCTATTAGTGAGTTAAATCTTTTCAAAATGAACTAATCGTCAATTAGAAATTATGAACTTGTTTTAGTGACCTTCGTAATTTTATCTTTAATAACATCTTATTCGCAACTTGTGCCAATTTTGCAAGGATAACTGTACATATCATAGTTACGAATATTTTTAAATCTATCAATATTGTACAATACTCCCTCCTATTACTACTTAAGATTCGACACTGTTTCATAAAATATTCATGTGTATTTTCATCAAAAGTGGATGTAGATAAAGAACCATCAATTACTAGTCATAAAACTCATAAACTATAAACCCCAGACAGACAATGAAAAAGAAATATATTATGATACTGCAACAGCGAACGTGATCTTAAATAACTTATGAGGTACAAAACACTTTGAAAGACATTTCAGAGGGATCAAAACCTTAGTTTAACGAAGACTTGTTTTCCATTAAATATTGTGTTAGATAAGGTATTCGTTATTTTAAAGGCTAAAAACTGGCTTCGCCAGATTCTGAAGGGCCATAAAATAAATATCAAGAAGATCCGGGATTATAATTCATTATTCCTTACGCGTAGGTTGTACAATGTAAGTTACTTGGTGATAGAACTTAATTTAAAATAAATATCACTGACAGATTCGTATTACAAAATTATTTTCAATCATGTCGGTTGCATGTCTGCTCTTTTTTTGTATCATTTTCTTACCTGTCGCAGTCACATAATGTTTATAATAAAATTGAAGACAGTAAATGCTTTAATTAAATGTGGATATTTACACTGGCGTCTACGATTTCAAATTGAAATCTAAGTAATATCTTTTCACATCACCTATTCGAAAGGGCCTTCTCTGTTAGGAAAATATGAGGTCAGTTAAGAAAACTCTGTGTATTGCGAAGAAATTTTGATTTCAAAAAGTTAGCAGCATTGTAACTACTAGTATCTAAAATAAATTGAGGAATTTCGTCAACTAGGTCTGAATACATTTTTATAGAATTATTGAATGTAATACTAAGTAATATAATAAGTGCACAGGGATCATAAATAGTGAACAGACATCTAACGGTAGGCTGTCGTTGAATGTGCTCTACTGTAAAGCCTCTACAGCAACACAATGTGAACAAGGCTACAACAAAACTAGCGACATATTTTTTTCTATCCTTAAATTTTATAGATATTTTCCAATATATTTTATTCATCTACGTGCTGCTAGAAGTATGACTTATAGTAACACCAATATGAGCCCTACATCTATGCCCTGCTAAGCATAATAGCGATAACTAAAAATAATCTACTTTTGAGATATCGCTATTTCGCTTAGCAGGGCAGAATCTGTAGCCGTACCATGACTTTCCAAGTATCGGTAACGTTAGGTTTTACCCGATACATAAAGCAGGCCATCACGCTCGCTCCAATGTCAGTGCGAGCGGGATAGAACGCATTACGTATCGAGTAAAACCTAACGTATCCTTTACATTCAAACTCATGATACGACTACCTTATCATCATCATCATCAGCGTATGATAGTCCACTGCTGGACGTAGGCCTCTCCTATTAACTATGCGTATAGACGCATTAGGAGGTAAATGCCCATAATCGCCACGCTGGGCAAGCGGATTGGCGATCGGAGTTATGTGTCCACTATGATGACGCTGCTGCCCATCATCTGTTATCAAATAATGGTCAGTGACACTTCAATCCCTTAGTCGACTTTTACGACACCCGCAGGGTGGCACACTGTTTCATAGACAGAAGTTTCATAGAATTTCGTTTCACAGAAATTTGTTCATATATTATTTGGATCATATACTTTCTGTTCCAATATTATTGTTTCATAGACTATTCAATTGCTTAAAATATATTACACAGACTTTCAGTTCCTTAAATATTGCTATCTAGCTTTTCTACTTTACAAAGTAACCAAACACTAGAATTACATTTCATGTATTTTTGTTTTGTAGGCACTGATTTCGTAGATTGTTGTTTTATAGTTACTAGTTTATATAATATTTAGTTCCACTATTTACTTTATTGCATAGTGATATTCTTAATACATACCTAAAGTCATATTTCATGTATTTTTGTTTCGTAGACACTGATTCGCCCTCCCTCTAAAAAACCAAACTTCTACCAGAAAAAGTAGGTAGGTTGTAGACAAAGTAGGTTAGGTTAGTTAGCCTTTCAATCGTTCCAGTTTCGAAACCTAACCAATCCAAGTAATCAATCAGGGTAAAACCGACTTCGATTGATTAGGTTTCGAGCGTGGTTTCCCAGATAAATAAAATACCTACTTACTTTTAATGAATTGTTTACGTATCGTCATCCTTGCGAAACCAAAAAAGGGGGGACGGGGGGGCGAAGCCCCCCACAAGGGGGGCTCGGGGGGCGGATCCCCCCGCATTAAAAAATAACAAATGCGTACCTCCCCTACTCTAACCTGGATAGGTTCGTTAGGTACCTTTTATCCCTTAGAGCAGAAATAGAAGCCCCGCGCAGCGGGGCTTCGTCGACCGGTTCCAAGGTCTAAATCTCTTCTTAATTTCATTAAATTCTTTGGACAAAGGTATTTCTTTTGTATTTGTGCATTGTACAATGGTATGTAATGATAATTCTATAGTTTAATTATGACTGAATAAAAAATATATTATTAACTTTGATACAATGACAAACAACATTCTATGAATATTCAGTTTTTGAAACAACTGTTATAGACACTAAATACTATACGAATTAATAATATTTTATTTAATACACTATGAAATGAAATTCTAAGACCTACATATCTGAACAATAAAAAATATACAAAACCAGATTATACAATGTAAGAGCTCTGAAAAATGATCATTCTATGAAATGAAAATACAAGAAACATTTTCTATGAACCAATATTCTGCGAAAATGTTGTCTATGAAACAACGTACAACCCACCCGCAGGAGGAGTTGGGATGGTGACAAATGTATTCTTACTGCCGTCACCACACGGCGATACGATTAACTCACTGTACAAAATAAAAATTTCAAGTTTCCGAATTCCTACCTCCCAAGTGCGTCCCATGCGTAACGAATCACCGCGGACTTTCGAGGCGTTAACTAGCGAAAGGGCTGCGTATTTCATGCGTTCCGACAAAAGGGCGTAAGTGCCGTACTGAAGATACACACTTAGGCCCTTCCAGTCTGAACAGGTTGTACCATTACGGACCACCGTTTAGTCGTCTGCAAACAAAATGTATGGACGATAAAAGCCGATCCGTCACGGACGGCGGAAGGGCGCGTTCACAAGGGAGGGTTTTGTTATTTTTCCTAAAATTGGGCGATTTGAGCGCGTTACTGAAAAACGAGACTTGAACGTATGGCGATACTTTTATTTACGCTGTGTTGATTTTAAATTCCTATGTAATTTAATTTGTTTATAAAACATCATCTCATACAAAACTCACCACACCGTCACGATTTTTTAGGAACAAAATAAAACAACGAAAATAATTTCGACCCATCTATTAAATTATTTAGCGAACCGGGGCAGGTACTTATGTACCTAAGTCATGTAATATAAAGTCGCCGATTTCTCAACATGTTTCGACCTATTAAGAGGATCCGCGTCAGGAGTACCATCACCACATGATCGGCGTGTTGCCTCCCTGTCACACTTACGTATGAATTAGCAAGTGCAATAGAGATGTAACACGATCAGAGTGGCTGTCTCTGTAGCCCTCCTATAGACCTAACGTGAACTTCTGAAATCGTAAATCTATCCTTTACTCTATGAGAGTTACAGAGACAAATGCCTGAAAACCATTTTAGAAATCTGCCTACAGATTTACTTTTTCTGGGTTCTATGCCGAGATTTTCAGGAGAGATTACAGTATTTAGGCCGGCCTTATACTCGTACATCCGGAATCAGAGTAGGTAAGTATTCATAATCTCATTCCGTTCTCTTGCCTCACACATCCGGAATCAGAGTAAGAATGTCAAGTGTCAATCTGAAATTAATATTCAGATTTCAGATTGACACTTGACAGTTGTCTTGCGAAAACGTCTGCCTACCGCGAAAAACGAAATTCGTAAATTTCGAGGATTTGTCTCTCTATGGACGCCTTCGTTTGAATGACGGAGAAAAATCCTCGAAATTTACGTGATGGTGACATTGACAACCTAAGCATAGACAATTAGACATACAGAACGACGTTTTGTCTATGTATTCATAATCTGAAATCAGAATGTGTGTGTTGGTCCTCGATATTGTATGGAAAGACGTTCGTTCTGAAATTTTTCATATTCTTAATTCTTAACGCATGTCAGATCAACTTTTTCAGATCAATCTGAAAAAATCATAATCTGAAAAAATCAGAATGTGTGTGGTCAACAGCTAAATTGTATGCAAATCCGTGCGTTATGAATTCATAATATGAATTAAGAGTATTAATTCATAATCTGATTCCGGATGTATAAGGCCGGCCTAAACCTCTTCAAAAATTGAGTGTACCGGTTTTTAAAGGAACGGCAATGCGCATTGTGCACCCTTGGAGTTGCAGGTATGAATATCATGGGGTTCATACGATTTTACTAATTATAATTTTAACCATAGCATTCAAAGGCACGAATAATTATAATCGATCCACATTCCGTTTTCCAAACAAATATGTACAAAAAAAAACACTTTTTATTTGATTGACAGTCCATTCGCTTGACTCTAAAATAAACGCCATAAAATAAAATAAAAACGTTAATGTGAACGCGCCTTTACCAGATCAAGGCCCCAAAAGACCCTTCCGAGAGGAATCCGATCTGTCGTGTCCGGCGACGTACAGTGAGGGGGCGCCCTAATAAACTCTATTGCGACTATGTCTCAATGTTGGTAGCATTGGCATTTACATTAAATTCCCCTTGGTGCGTATTTGGAGAGTTTCCGAATAGTTCTGCAGACAATGGAATTGTAAGATGCTGTAGTTGGTAACCAAGGGTTGAAAGCGATTCATTGCACTGGAGATAGTTTGGTACTATTGGTACCTACTTTCATCCGAGGTAAACGCTCTACGGTTCAATTGTTTAAGGTCAATGCGGGTAAGACCGTATATCAGGAAAGTCAGTCTACCAATTGATTTCCACCCGTAACTCATCAATATAATACGCACATGACGGACTTTCCCTACGAATAAAATATGCCGGGACTTACCCACACCATAGACTAACTAATAAATGTATACATTTATTTTATTTATATTTGGTGGTATTTCTTTTATTTATGCCCACACTGACCTTATTTGTTTGTTTATAAGGATCACCAACAGACGATACAATACCTACACATTTTACAGAATTTATTTTGCCCAAGTTCATTTACAATGAGGGTTTTCGATAATTTTTCTACCACCAGGCGGCGCTTCGTACGCACCTGGTCTCGACAGCTGTCAGATTCATACTATTCATAGGCACCTGGGCCTAAAATATTGAAATTCTATTTTATTTGGAAGAGAATTGATTTTGTAATGGATTACGACTAATACATGGTCGTCGAACTGAAGATTGAACTCTAAAACAGGCGCTCAAAGTCACTGGTATTAAAAATAATTACTATAACTTTGTTAGTTTCATGAGAATTGACTTGGAACTATTTTATTTATTTATTTTAGGTAACAATATGCCTAAAGTAATGGTTTTCAGAATAAATAAACCTAATAAATATGTTGAAAATTAAATGCGCGTTTTTATTTTGACAGTTCGTTAAAGGGTCGGCTCAGTGCTGCCATCTCACCTCCCCATAGCGGCAGAAAAAGTATCAAAAACCCTCATTGTTTAAGGTCAATGCGGGTAAGACCGTATATCAGGAAAGTCAGTCTACCAATTGATTTCCACCCGTAACTCATCAATATAATACGCACATGACGGACTTTCCCTACGAATAAAATATGCCGGGACTTACCCACACCATAGACTAACTAATAAATGTATACATTTATTTTATTTATATTTGGTGGTATTTCTTTTATTTATGCCCACACTGACCTTATTTGTTTGTTTATAAGGATCACCAACAGACGATACAATACCTACACATTTTACAGAATTTATTTTGCCCAAGTTCATTTACAATTGATCTCCCACTAAGGCCGGCCTTATACATCCGGAATCAGAGTATGAATTCATAATTATGAATACTCTGATTCCGGATGTATAAGGCCGGCCTTACAGGTAGGTAATCACAGCATGCAAATTTATTAACATTGAGTTTATATTCATTAAGGAATAAGAAATAAATAATAATAATAATACGAGTTAAGCTAATTGCCGCAACGGAGGTGCCAAATGAAATACTAGCAGCAATAAGTTCTCAAGTACAATTTCCTAAATATAACACGAAAATAACAAAAACTACATAATTAAAGGCCCTTAACGAAAACTTTAACGGATTCCCTCTATCTGGCATTTTTTTTTGTCCGAAACGCATGAAATTATATTGAGTTATGTCGATGTTTAATTTTGTCAGTCTCTCGTTCTTGCTAAAAAAATATCGAGGTATATTCATTAGTTTCATTACCATCAGCCAAAAGACGTCCACTGCTGAATTTACACATTTTGGTAATAGTGCCATCTAGGAGAAAATTAAAGAACTTGTGGACGGGGATCTAAACCTACTGATATTTGCGCCATCTATTAACTGCGGCTCAAACTACGGATTGTCAGTGTCAAACTGACATTGACAGCATATCGCAATGTTTATCATTTCGCCTCGGAATTCTCGGAAATTCGGAACGCGCCCCATCCCATCCCCAACCCCATCCCCCAGATTTAAATCAATTTAATAGCCCAAAACTGAGAAATGTGTTGAATCGAATATCCTACTAAGGTTTGTATTCGATACAGAACGGCCACTACATTTTGACGAAGCACATCGCCGAAATGGCATCACTTGGAAATAAAAAACACCAACACCAATGCAGCAACAAGCGAAAAACCTCTAAACCTGTTTATTTACAGCAGTATTTTTATGTAAATACTCGAGCAGGGCAATTGTGCTGCTATTATCGCGTGAGCGGGCAAGGCAAGAGGTCAACCCGCTATCGGCAGTGCGGTGGATTGTGAAAGCGAGTTAGTTTATTGCAAACGCTGCAATTTGCAGTGTTTTGCCGAGTGCCATGCTGCAAAGAAGGTTAAGTAGGGTGTTGAACCTTGGACGCCGGTTATGCAGCGATGCCAGCGTAAGTAAAATGTATTTACTTATCAGTTTGTAACAGATGGGTTCAATTATTTATGTTGAGTAAACAACACTCGGCTGAATGTAATGATGTTCGTTATCGTTATGCAGGACTGAAGTAAAAAAGTAATTATTGTACTTAGACGTACTCTTTTTCGTGTTTCCTAGATCTGGCCCCGTTAAAAAAAAAAATTACATTTTTGATCTATATCAATTAATTAACTAATTTTATTTAGAATTGAATTGGTCTTGTAAATAGAAAAACTTAAACTACAAATAACCACATTATCATTAAATAATATGTATTTTTAAAACTGTCCTATCAACTCCTAAAATAACACTAATTATTGATTTGGTAAAACATCAATTAGAATTTTTAACATACATAATATTCATACATAACATCACAAGCCTTAATTGAGCTTACCGTGAGACTAGGTCGATTTGTGTAAGATGTCCCAAGATATTTATTTATTATTTATTTATTCTAAGCCTGTTTTAACACAAGTATCACCAATGAAATGCAGTGTATTATCTTCCGAAGGTGCCGATACCAGATTACCAAGCACATAATGCAGTGTCGGTGCCGGAGTGGGCTCAAGCTCCTTTGGAAGACCTGCATGGAAGGAAGCATGATTATGTGAGGATCTCACTCACGGAACGCTGTAACCTAAGATGTAAGTTATAGCTTTAATAAATGAAGGAACAAATGATTTAAGATTTTTTGTATACTACAACATTTAATATCTAAAACTATCAATCACATTGTTGGTGACCACAAGCCAATGTTTCAAGCAATTTAAAAGCTTCCCACACAATATCTGAATTATGAAATGAAATAGCACATTCTACAAAAATGTACAATGCTATTCTTGGCATATTTGTAAGAACGTGAAGAATATAATTTTTGGATGTACATAATTGAATTTTATAACGTGACCTAGAGAATTCTCGCACTAACCATATAAATCTAAGGTAACTGTCATATACATCACATTCCTGACAAAGTAGACTTCCTTTGGAATGCACCAAATAAATCTACCTCCCATTCTAGCTTTACACCAATTACTCAAGAGAGAGAAGTTTTCTTATTTTAATGCACTAAATAAATCTACTCATTCTAGCCCTATACCACTTACTCAAGAAGAAATTTGAAATTTTTTCTGGCATGAAACTCTGTACGACCAATTTATCTTTCAAATATAATTCTTAAAAGGTTCAAAAATTTATCCATACATCCCCTTGGGCAAGCTTTAACTGTTGATCAGTCTAAATCACAGTTAATAAGTAGTAAAGTGTACATTGTTTGAAGTATGGTGTATGCACATTTGCAAGATCATTGCAACTCCTACATAGAATTCAATGTGTATCACATAACAAGTTGCAGCCAAGGTCAGGCATGACTTGATCAAACAGATTATGATGATCAATGTACAATTGCTTGGACAAGTAGGAAATAGCTTCTATTTCAAAGCCTTTAGGTGTATTTTTAATGGGTGAGATATTTTATAGTCTTATTATATTGCACTTATTGAAGATAAAAAAATAGCAGTGTTGTGTGTTATCATTGTGCATTGTACATATATCGCCCAATGAACATTATAAAGTATACTATTGATTCAATGAAATTTAAACCTTTCATAAAATAAAAAAGTAGGTGGCATTTCATTTGTTTAATAGACCCTGCAAGAAAACGATAATCGACGTAGTTGACTACACAACAAGGTTCAAAACTTAATTAAAATAAATTAATAGCTGCTAGGTTTACAATATTTCAAGTTAGAGACGGTTGCAGGTAGAACCGATTGCCGTTGGGGCGGAAAGGTTCTCGAGTGGTGGCTAACGTACCTACCAGAAGGCGGACTCATGACCTGGTGAAGGTAGTAGGAGTCCATAACAATCTTTGGGGGAGGCCTATTCGGTTCGGCGGTGGACGTCTTTCGGCTGATATGATGATGATGATGAAGGCCAATTTTATAAAAATGTCAAAACTAAAATACGAGTAGGTACCAAAATGAAACAGCACATTATAGAATATATGTAGGTACAATACAGTATCTACTTACAACAACACAAGTCATTACCTATTTTCTATTAATAACGCATATAATAGCAAAGGGAAACACGCGCTACTGCACCCGATTATTACCTACCTAGTCGAAACCTCGTGAATCTTATTACATAACTAAATCATTATTATATAATTATCTATTAATTTCGATGATTTTTGATAATTTGTATGAATATTAAAGTGCTTGTTGCTAAGTTGCTAATAGGGATTGCAAAAAAATGCATAGAGGCCTTATTCAAAACAAATATCACGATCGCTTGTAGCCATACTAATTACAGTTAAGTGTAAAAATAAGTATCGAAAGAATCCGCTCATAAATATGTTACGTCGTTCTTATTACACAGAGTTAATGTGCATGCAGACCAAAAGAGCATTCGCTGTTCTATCCCCCTACTCTACGAAATTCGATCGTTACACGAAACGTGATTCGGTGATTTCGTAGAGTGGGGGATAGAACAGCGAATGCTCTTTTGGTCTGCACTGCATGCACCTTTAGAGTGCACTGGGACATATTTTTGAACATTGTTTTGTAGGTACACCTTATTTTGTCTTTGACTGTACAGTAGCTGTCCAACCACCTTTAGCAGTAGAAAAGGCGTCATATTTATTAAAAAATGTAGGCACGTATTGGTGAACGCTCATTGAAAATTTTATTTTATCGCCGTTTTCATCGCCAAAAGATGCTACCTACAGAAAATTTAATTTAGAAACGAAAAAAATATTAAGACATTTTACTATTAATTTGCTTGTGATGTGAGCTACGAACAAATAAAACATGGAAGCCGCACGCCATACTAAATTGCCTTTCAAAAACGGTCCTGAATTTTAGTTGACAAATGTCACCCCCTCTTCAATGCACCACGGCAACGAATTTCAATGTCAACCAATAAAAACTTAAACCGCCATTTAAAAATAGTTGTGATTGGTCCATCAAAGTATTGATTGGCTTTATTCTAAAAACATTTGTCAAAGATGTTGCGCCGAAATAGCGCGGTGTTAAGAAAAGTGCTATGTCCTGCCTATCTTGGCACAATTGAACAATTTATTTTGGGGGCATTTTTGAGCCGGCGTTAGACGTCCATGTTATATATGGTCGCAGACTCCAAGAGTGTTATTTTAATGTAAACGTAATTCAGTACCAATAGGTATCTAGCCTATCCTGATAAATGTTGCCACTCGACCATCAGGTTTGGTTTGGTGGTAGTTTTGACCTCACAAACGGCCCAATTGAAGACCAGCGCTGGGCTGTAATTACAGGCCCCAGCTTTATGCTGAATTGGGGACCGTTTTGTGGCATAATTTGTTTCTTGTCCTTTTATTATTTTTTCTTTCTTTCTTTTCTTTCTTAATAATCGCGGAACGTCAATGACGAATCCAAGCGGTAAAAACACTCCTCTGAGAATCACCCTACAGCATCTCTCACTTTACGTCATACGACTTATTATCATTAGTTTAATCATTATTGCTTATTTACATGCTAATAACAGATTTACAATACTACGGTACGAACACTTGTAGTAGTATAAAGTCGTTATCTAAAGTACATTCTACAGATAACACGTTTCGGGCACATCTCAACCTAATAAATATTATCTTTATCCTATCCAATAAGAATGATTGAATGATGTAATTAATAGTAGATTATCTAACAAGTGCATAAAACCACGCATTTTTTGAGAATTAATATGTATTATGTGTAATAGGGATTGAAGTGTCACTGACCATTATTTGATAAAAGATTGATGATGGGCAGCAGCGTCATCATAGTGGAGACATTACTGCGATCGCCAATCCGCTTGCCCAGCGTGGCGATTATGGGCATTTACCTCCTGCGTTTATACGCTTAATAGGAGAGGCTTACATCCAGCAGTGGACTATCATAGGCTGATGATGATGTATTATGATGATTGCTGAACATAGGCCTCCCCCAAAGATTGCCACTATTACTATGTTCAGCAGTGGACGTCTTTCGGCTGACATGATGATGATGATGATGATGATATGATTGGTCCATCAAAGTTTTGCAATCTGTAATCTATTCGCGTGTTAGCTCTCCGACCGCGACGCCGTGACTTGTTGGCCGTGCCACCTTCGCGCACCGTGTCGAGCAGGAACTCTCCTCTGTCCCGCGCCCTTACCCTCCTGAATGCGCTTCTAGCTTCGACACCTGACTGCGACTTGTTTGTTTGGCGATGGGCGGCAGTGTGTAGTGAGTGCCTGAGGTTTTGTGAGGAGATGGATGTAAGGTGCTCCACTGTACCAGTGTAATTTAATTTATTTATTTGTTATCTGTATAGGTATATTTTATTATTAGTTCCAGTTCGTGACGCATTAGTTGTAAACTGTAATGTCATGTAACTTTTTGTCAATAAAATAAAATAAAAATAAAATTTGAAGAATCTGGAAGATGTTGCGCCAACATATATGCGGTGTTATGAAAATCCCTATGTCCTGCCCTACGCGGCTCAATTACACAATTGTTTTGGGGCCATTTTGAGCTCGCATTAGATAGCCAGAATTAAAAATGGGCGCTAATTTGATCAGTAGTATATGATCAAACTGTTCACCAGGTCAATACTGCATGCCACCCGAAGGTGCACCATTATCTCCGAAAGACAAGCTTATGACTCGCGAAGAGCTAACGCGGACAGTCCGTGTCCTCGCAGCGTTGGGCGTCCGTAAGCTACGTCTGACTGGTGGTGAACCTACGCTGCGGTCTGATCTGCATCTCATCATAGGTACGTAACAAAGTATGGGACTTAGAAGGACCTAATCGCGTCGGCAATAAGAATACATTTGTCCCTCAAATCTTCCTGTGGGTGTCCTGAGAAGCAAATGTATCTCTCTGTATCTGCTATGTATGTGTCTATAGAATCTCTGTGAAGTGGCTTGTTGTATGGGGAGGGGGGGGGGGGGTCATCAGATTAATCACGTGTATTTTTTTATTACTCTCTATACTTCTCTTTAAGATTACTTTTTAAATATGACCAGATGTCAAACCCGGAACAAGTGTTATTAAAAAAAATATTGGCAATAAATTACACGTCACATTGGCTAGTAGGCCCTAAGGTAAATAAGTAAAAAGAAAGAAAAGCCACTACTGCAATCGCTAACCCGCTTGCGAGTGTGTGAAGGTAGATTCGGAATTCGTTATGTGTTGTCGCATGTTTTAATCAGTGCCAATCTATGAATAGAGTACTTTTTTAGGTAAATTACAATGTTATTAACCTGTCAATTAGATCTGTAAAACCTATTGAAAATTAGGTACCTATTATATTAATATTTTGCTAATCAAACATGAAAATTAATGCAAGATCATGTTCGATTTTCTTGTCGCGCCCTCTTCGTTTAAGACATATTGGTTCGTTAGAAAGTATGAGCATCAAGGTAGCAAAAATACCGTTATCTTAATTGCAGAAGAGCTCAACAACATAGAAGGAATCACCAGCGTATCAATGACGACCAACGGGTTGGTCCTAACCCGTCGACTACCGACCTACGCCCGCGCCGGTTTATCCGCCCTCAACATATCGCTGGATTCGCTGCAAAACGAGCGATATGAGCGAATGGCCCGAAGACCTGGCCTGAAGAAGGTTCTAGCTGGAATCGATTTGGCTTTGCAATTGGGATTCCCTGTCAAGATTAATGTGGTGCTTATGAAAGGTAAGACTAAGATAACTGACAAATCTGACAACATATCGCTAGATTCGCTGTAAATTAGGCGAATGGCCCGAAGACCTGGCCTGAAGATGGTTCTAGCTCTGATCAACTTGGCTCTGCAATTGGCATTCCCTGTGAAAATTAACGTGGTGCTTATGAAAGGTACGACTAAGTTACCTGACAAATCTGACAACATAACATTAGACAAGCTGCGAACCGAGCTTTACGAGCGAATGGCCCGAAGACTTGGCCTGAAGAATGTTCTGGCTGAAATTTACTTGGCTCTGCAATTGGCGTTCCCTGTGAAGATTAATGTGGTGCTCATGAAAGGTATGTTACTGACAAGCTTGACAACATATTAGATTCGCTGCAAATCGAGCGAATGGAGCCAAGACCTGGCCTGAAGAAGGTTCTAGGCTTGGCTCTGCAATTGAAGATTAATGTGGTGCTTGCTGGCAATACTATTACGTTACCTGACATATCTGGCAACGTATCGCTAGATTCGCTGTAAACAGAGCGATACGAGCGAATGACCCAAAGTCCAAAGATTCTAGCTGGAATCGATTTGGCGAGGATTTGTCACTGTCAATCCAACAATGGCATCATTAGAGTGACAGAGACAAATTCTCGTTTGCGGGTTAGGCCGGGTCTGAAGAAAGTGCTGTCTGAGATTTACTTGGCTCTGCAGTTGTGATTCCCTGTGAAGATTAATGTGGTGCTCATGAAAGGTCTGTCACTGACAAGTCTGACAACATATCGCCCGATTCGCTGGAAATCTAGCGAATAGCGCGGTGACCTGGCCTGAAGAAGGTTCTAGCTGGGATCGTTTTTTGTCTGCAATTGGGATTCCCTGTGAAAATTAACGTGGTGCTTATGAAAGGTAAGACTACGTTACCTGACATATCTGGCAACGTATCGCTGGATTCGTTACAAACAGCCATACGAGCGAATAATCCGAAGACCTGGTCTGAAGATTCTAGTTGGGATAAACACAGCGCTTAAGTTGGGATTTCCTGTAAATATAAAATTATGCATTTGGCTGCAAGGCACGCTCATATATCGCACGTGCCTTCACTTTCCGAACTGTACCCTATTAGACAAAGATGAGGTTTGCTAATTGATTGATCCGGTCAGTGAGCCAGAAATGATATGAGGCTGAATCAACGAATGCCCATGTAGTTTTCTAATTCACACGCGATTCTAGCAACTGAAAGTAATTGAGCTAGGTTCTGAAGTCATATTCCTTTGTCTAATCTTAAAATAATCTTTTTCTTTATAGAAGCTTAATCTGTATCGAGATTATGACCGACAAATGTACAATATTTATATCCAAGTATTTTATTGCAGAATTTAACGACGACGAAATTCTCGACTTTGTGGAATATACAAAAGATCGACCCGTTGAAGTGAGGTTAGTATTTACTTACCATTTTGTTTTACGAATAACTACAATTTTCTTAAAGCTTTCATCGTAGATACATTACTGGGATCGCCAACCCGCTTTCCCAGCGTAGCGATTATGGGCATTAGGTACCTCCTATTGCGTTCAGCGGATGCAAGCGGATTGGCGATCGCAGTAATGTGTCCTCTATGATGACGCTGCTGCTGCCCATCATCAATCTTATATGAAAGTTTTTATTTAGCATCACAAAAAAGCACGATACAGAGTTTAACAGGCAAGAACAACAAATTTAATATAAAAAGTGCACAATAACAGAACAGTATGCTTAGCACATGATTGGTATGTCAGTATGTCGCCGCAAGATAGATTTTCCATCTTTTACTAACTATATGAATAAAAGAGGGATGGATAGTCTATCTCGCGGCGACACATTGTCGCACTAATCTTGTGCTAGGCCTACAGGATAAAAGAAAAAACTACTATTTTAAAGTAAACCTAAAAAATCCATGGATGCTAAATGCGTTCCTTAGCATCCTTCAATCCTAATTATTCCTTGAAAGAAATTAAATTGTATCAATTCCCTTAGGTTCATAGAATTCATGCCATTCTCCGGCAACAGTTGGGACGACTCTCGTCTCGTGCCGTACCGCGCCGCGCTACGGACCATCACCGACCGCCACCCCGAGCTGCAAGGATGCACGCCGCGGCCGAATGACACTGCTAGGGTATGTCGCACGATATTGTACAGAATACCATCCCGCAGGTTCATAGAATTCATGCCGTTCTCCGGCAACAGTTGCGACGACTCCCCGAGCTGCAAGGATGCACGCCGCGGCCGAATGACACTGCTAGGGTATGTCACACGATATTGTACAGAATACCATCCCGCAGGTTCATAGACTTAATACACGCCGCGTAGCAAAGACTGCAACATTTGTGGAAGACACCCTCAGTTCCAAGGATGCGGACTCCGTTGAATGACACTTAGGGCATTTCTCAGAGCGTAAACGGACATCTCATTCATCTGGTCACATTTTTTTGGAAGTGGCTGAATGATTTGAGGTTGGTTTTTGTGGTCTTATAGAGAAACGGGTGCTGTATCTGACGACCGAAAATGGTACCAAAAGATGCAGCCACTTCCAAAAAAAAGTGACCGGATGAATGAGATGTCCGTTTACCCATTACCGGGATAGGTAGGTATATATGACACTGCTAGGGTATGTCGCACATCGTGTACAGTTTACCCTCCCTTAGGTTCATAGAATTCATGCCGTTCTCGGGCAACAGTTGGGACGACTCTCGTCTCGTGCCGTACCGCGCCGCGCTACGGACCATCACCGACCGCCACCCCGAGCTGCAAGGATGCACGCCGCGGCCGAATGACACGGCTAGGGTATGTCGCACGATATTGTACAGAATACCATCCCGCAGGTTCATAGAATTCATGCACGCCGCATAGCAAAGACACTGCAAAGGTATGTCGCACGATATTGTACAAAATACCATCCCGCAGGTTCATAGAATTAATAGAGCATGTCATGAAAACATGTTTTCAGCGACACGGTGTTTTCAATACTTTTAAAAATGAAATTAGTAAGTTAAGTTACGGTATATTAATAACATATCTAGACTGTAAGGAAGACACCCTCAGTTCCAAGGATGCGGACTCCGTTGAATGACACTTAGGGCATTTCTCAGAGCGTAAACGGACATCTCATTCATCACATTTTTTTGGAAGTGGCTGAATGATTTGAGGTTGGTTTTGGTGCTCTTATAGAGAAACGGGTGCTGTATCTGACGATCGAAAATGGTACCAAAAGATGCAGCCACCAAAAAAAAGTGACCAGATGAATGAGATGTCCGTTTACGCTCTGAGAAATACCCATTTCCGGGATAGGTAGGTATATATGACACTGCTAAGGTATGTCGCACATCGTGTACAGTTTACCCTCCCTTGGGTTTATAGAATTCACGCCGTTCTCGGGCAACAGTTGGGACGACTCTCGTCTCGTGCCGTACCGCGCCGCGCTACGGACCATCACCGACCGCCACCCCGAGCTGCAAGGATGCACGCCGCGGCCGAATGACACGGCTAGGGTATGTCACACGATATTGTACAGAATACCATCCCGCAGGTTCATAGAATTAATACACGCCGCGTAGCAAAGACTGCAACATTTGTGGAAGACACCCTCAGTTCCAAGGATGTGGACTCCGTTGAATGACACTACCGGGATAGGTAGGTATATAAGACACTGCTAGGGTATGTCACACGGTCGTGTATATATTTATATAGGGAACTTAGTGGAAGGCCCCTCTAGTTCCAAGGAGACTCCTCCAAATGATACTACAAGGGTATAAGTTTAAGTACAGAATTTCCGACGGAACCATCATAGACCGACACTCCAAACTGCAAGGATGTCATAAGGATATCACGTCACAACTACACTACTAAGATTGGAATCCCGTGACAACCAGAGTCTTTCGCAGTTGATTTTTTCTATGGTAAGCACATCTGTTACGACATTGTGGGACTACTAAGGTATGTTATACGATTACGTTTTCCCGATCGGACCATCGTGGAAACTGGAAACTCTTAGTTGCAAGAATGTAATCCGCGTCCGAATGACACTCCTAAGGCATACCTTATCCTATCGTGTGACATATTACACGATAGTCTACAGAATACTCTCCCTTAGGTTCATAGAATTCATGCCGTTCTCGGGCAACAGTTGGGACGACTCTCGTCTCGTGCCGTACCGCGCCGCGCTACGGACCATCACCGACCGCCACCCCGAGCTGCAAGGATGCACGCCGCGGCCGAATGACACGGCTAGGGTATGTCGCACGATAGTGTACAGAATACCATCCCGCAGGTTCATAGGATTCATGCACGCCGCGTAGCAAAAACACTGCAATATTGTGGAAAACACCCTCAGTTCCAAGGATGCGGACTCCGTTGAATGAGACTACCGGGATAGGTAGGTATATATGACACTGCTAGGGTATGTCGCACGATATTGTACAGAATACCATCCCGCAGGTTCATAGACTTAATACACGCCGCGTAGCAAAGACACTGCAATATTGTGGAAAACACCCTCAGTTCCAAAGATGCGGACTCCGTTGAATGACACTACCGGGATAGGTAGGTATATATGACACTGCTAAGGTATGTCGCACGTCGTGTACAGAATACCCTCCCTTCATCATCATCATCATCATAAACTTAAGAGATATTCTCTTGTCGGTGGAGTAACTTCCAGCCCTCTCTATCTTGTGCTAGCACTTTGAGACACTGATACGACACCACGCCCGCTTTTTCCATCCTTAGTCCATGTAGCTTCGTCTTGGTCTGCCTCTTCCTCTTCTACCTTCTATCTTGCCCTCAAGGATGGTTTTGAAAAAATGGTCGTGACGAATCAAGTGTCCAATCATCTTTCCGCGTCTCACTTCGATGGTGTTCATGATTGTTCTCTTCTCATCCACTCTACGCAGCACCTCCTCATTCGTTACTTTATCCTTCCAACTTATTCCTTCCATCCGTCTCCACACCCTCCCTTAGGTTCATAGAATTCATGCCGTTCTCGGGCAACAGTTGGGACGACTCTCGTCTCGTGCCGTACCGCGCCGCGCTACGGACCATCACCGACCGCCACCCCGAGCTGCAAGGATGCACGCCGCGGCCGAATGACACTGCTAGGGTATGTCGCACGATATTGTACAGAATACCATCCCGCAGGTTCATAGAATTCATGTCGTTCTCCGGCAACAGTTGCGACGACTCCCCGAGCTGCAAGGATGCACGCCGCGGCCGAATGACACTGCTAGGGTATGTCACATGATATTGTACAGAATACCATCCCGCAGGTTCATAGACTTAATACACGCCGCGTAGCAAAGACACTGCAACATTTGTGGAAGACACCCTCAGTTCCAAGGATGCGGACTCCGTTGAATGACACTACCGGGATAGGTAGGTATATATGACACTGCTAAGGTATGTCGCACATCGTGTAGAGAATACCCTCCCTTAGGTTCATAGAATTAATACACGCCGCGTAGTAAAGACACTGCAACAATGTGGAAGACACCCTCAGTTCCAAGGATGCGGACTCCGTTGAATGACACTACCGGGATAGGTAGGTATAATATGACACTGCTAGGGTATGTCGCTCGATATTGTACATAATACCATCTCGCAGGTTCATAGAATCAATGGAGCATATTATGAAAACGTTCAGCGACACGGTGTTTTCAATACTTTTAAAAATGAAATTAGTAAGCTGAGTTACGGTATATTAATAACATATCTAGGCTGTTAGTATTTCCTAGCAGCTAGCATGTTTTATTAGGGTAAGCTGCCATAACGACACGTAAGAGACAAAAAGTAGATGTTTTCATGGAATGTTCCAGTCGAGATGGTTATTCGAATCGGATTGAATTATTATTGAGTAGCTACCCGCCCCGGCTTCGCACGGGTACTATACCTACATAAAAACCTTCCTCTTGAATTGACAACGTTTCAAAATTTTCGATGTCCCTAAATCCAAAACCATTTCGAGATATATACGCATGTAGATCACAAAAGTATATTTTGAAAATTTTTTTCGCAATATTTTTGTTAAAAATCTTAAAAATGGTTTAAAGGGGAAGTGACGTCACATAGCTGATTCAGAGCTGCCACTATAACCAAAAAATCTTGTGGTTGGAATGTCACTGGTGTTTTGCAGTGACATTTGACATTTGTTACCGTTTTTCGTTGTCTTACGTGTATGAAACATCACTTGTGACGTCATTTAGCTGATTTTTGACGTTTGTAACTTACGCTCTTTCTGCTCGAAGTAGTAATAAAAAGGGATTTTCGCACTAAAATAGCATTTTTTTGAAAAATAAAAAAATACGTGTATCTTTTAATATTGAGTTCTTTCAAACCAGACAATAAAAACTAGGACTAAAAAATATGAAATGTTGTCTATTACACTACCTATTAAAAAAATTTCATCAAAATCCGTTGCGAAGTTTTAACGATTTAAGCGTACAAAGGGACATAGGGACAGAAAAAGTGACTTTATTTTATACTATGTAGTGATTGGCAACAATTCCCCAGGTGTGGCAGGTGCCAGGGTACGCCGGGCGCGTGGGATTCATCTCCTCGATGACCCACCATTTCTGCTCCACCTGCAACCGACTGAGGATCACTGCTGATGGGAATCTTAAGGTTACAAGCTTTTTATTTATGTCAATCACTTGTTATTAAATATAATTAAACGGTTAATAATAATAATAATTCTCGGCTTCGGCCCGTGCATAGCAGTACGCCGGCGAAAGCCGAGAAAAATTTAAGAAAAACAGAAAAATAATAATAATTATGTTGACAGGTTTCGGAGAGCCTAGTAGGTAGGGGTGCTAGATAATGGAGACCTAGGCTCTCCGAAACATGGTGCGCGTAGTGACTAAATATAAGTAAGTTTAACCGCTTAATTATATTTATAGTTATTATATTTCTTGTTATTCTGTAACGTCACACAGGGGACAAGAGTAGCATTATAGTTGCCAATTTCTAATAATAAACATTTGACAGTTTAGAAATGAGCCTTAATATGGCGTTAAACACAGAAATGAATATACACTAGAAGAAGCAAATGTACCTACTTCGTGTCTACTACCGTACAAGTGTCCGAACTCAGTGGCAGCCACTGAGATTGCCATTTGTAATGACAGTCCACATACGACAGCTGTTGCAGCCGCACGTAAGAAAAAAAATACAAAATGCCTCACTGCATAATAATTAACTGCTCCAGCCCAAATATTTCCAGCGCACAAAAACAAAAACGTATTTCCCATCACAAGTATGTAATTTTTAAATAATATTGTGCGTGAATTCATTTTTTCTGTATTTTTATTTATGAGTCCAAGGATGTACCTAAATAACTATAGAATTACGTTACAAACCGGCGTTTACAGTGCATTGCTGCGTTTGTTTTAAGCGTTTGACCATGTGTGTTAAAGAGATGATGAATATGAGACTAGCGATATTCTCACGTATCGCTTCGACTTCGTAGTACAGTCCATCTTTCATTCGTCCGTCAAATTTAGCGACTAGTGTTGTTCGTTCTACAATAAATATAATAGTGAGCGAGCGAGCCCACGATGTACGAGAGAGACGGCTGCATTGTTCCGGGGCGGCTGCATTGGTGTCTTTGTATCATTTAGGTTTTCCCATCACTAAATGCCGACCGTGACGTGTAGTGACAGCTAAAAAGTCGGCACGCTTGGTTCCCATACAAATGGTGCTACTTACTTCATCTACTGAATATCTAAATCTGTGGCGTTAAAACTATCGGAAAAATGGTGTCTTACCCTCATATTAAAAAGTATTAATCTATAACTGTCAAAAGTTCATTATTAGAAATCGGCAACTATACAAAATTATCTAACAGACTCTACTAACATGATAAGTGGAAAGCTACAATGGAAAGGCTACATTGGGTAAATTGCTAGTAACTGGCCACCCTCCAGTAACTGGCCACCTTATATAAAACTGAACACTATGTACATTACAATTAGAATTCATTTTGGAAAAAGGAGAGTGATTGATATTGACGTGACACATCGCTTTAAAATGAATTCTAACTATAAGCACATAGAGTTCAATTTTATATACCGTGTTTTTTTTAATTCCGTTAAATTTATCATGCTGCTTGGTACGTTAATTGAAGCTACCTGGTATATAGCTTTTTGTCGAACTCGAAAAAAAAATTTTGTTTTCGTTTTCATGCATAATAAATGAAATGGTAAGCGTGAGAGAACCTTAAGAATAACACAAAAGTTAATTTCTGGTGACTGACGGCATATGTCAAAATAAGTAGCATTAAGATGTCATAAAGGTTGCAATACACTTGTTCAGTCATTAAACTTATTTTTTTAATAACTCAATAACAGTAAGAGTTAAGATACTAGTTTCATAGAGGAATTGATTATCTAAATAAGCGTCACTTTAACGGAAATCAATAAAAACACGGTGTATAAGGTGTCCAGTTACTGGAGAGTGGCCAGCTTCTAACAATTTACCCTAGCTAAAAAACATGTTTTTTATATTTTAATACTATTCATAGACTAAATGTCAATGTGACAATGTTCAAATTTTAAGTTGATAAAAGTGAAACAGAACTTAGTAATATTGGGGCAGCCATTTAACGACAAATAGCCATTTAATCCGTCTTAAATATGTTGTCTCTCACTGGTTCCCAAGATACAGGCTCGGACTAGTTTGGGAACCACTATATAACGTGTTAATGTATTTTTTTTGTAGAAAGTTTTTGAGAACCATCCAAATAAATAAATATCTTGGGACATCTTACACAAGTCGACCTAGTCCCACGGTAAGCTCAATTAGGGCTTGTGATGTGGGTACCAGGCGACGATATATATAATAGATAGATACATATAGATACTTAAATACATAGATAGCCATGGCCAAGGAACAAATATTTTTGATAAATAAATACACAAATAATGCCCTCGCCGGGATTCGAACCCGGAACCTCCAGCTTCGTAGGGTCACTACCAACTAGGCTACGGAGGCTGACAAAGCGGGGGGGTTATGTTTTAAAAGAAGTATGCTGTTCAGCAGAGAGTAACAAAAAATTACATGTGATTTGTCCGATGACCCCCCCTCCCCTATGGTGATACTTGGTGATTTTTTCTTGACCCCCCCTCCCCCTGTACAGTATGACGTGATTAATGGACAAGGCCCAAGATACAGGCTCGGCCTAGTTTGGGAACCTCTGTATAACGTGTTAATGTATTTTTTTTGTCTCAATAAACATTTCATTTCAATTTTACAAACTTTTTAAGAACCACCCAAACAGTTTCTTATTGTTTTATTTCCTAGGTCTGTCTATTCGGCAACGCAGAGGTGTCCCTCCGTGACGCTATACGCAGTGGCGCGGACGACGAGCAATTATCGACTCTCATTCGAGTCGCTCTTAGGAATAAGAAACCGCAGCATGCTGGTGAGTTTACAGGGTAACCCCGTTATACATAAACAGGTCTTAACCTACGAACAAATAAAACATGGAAGCCGCACGTCATACTAAATTGCCTTTCAAAAACGGTCCTGAATTTTAGTTGACAAATGTCACCCCCTCTTCAATGCATCACGGTAATGAATTTCAAAATCAACCTATAAAAACTTAAGCCGCCATTTAAAAATAGTTGTGATTGATCCATCAAACTTTTGATATATTCTATAACGAGCAAATAAAACATGGAAGCCGCACGCCATACTAAATTGCCTTTCAAAAACGGTCCTGAATTTTAGTTGACAAATGTCACCCCCTCTTCAATGCATCACGGTAATGAATTTCAAAATCAACCTATAAAAACTTAAGCCGCCATTTAAAAATAGTTGTGATTGATCCATCAAACTTTTGATATATTCTATAACGAGCAAATAAAACATGGAAGCCGCACGCCATACTAAATTGTGTTTCAAAAACGGTCCTGAATTTTAATTGACAAATATTACCTCCTCTTCAATGCATCACGGTAATGAATTTAAAATCAACCTATAAAAACTTAAGCCGCCATTTAAAAATAGTTGTGATTGATCCATCAAACTTTTGATATATTCTAATAACGAACAAATAAAACATGGAAGCCCCAAGCCATACTAAATTGTGTTTCAAAAACGGTCCTGAATTTAAATTGACAAATATTACCTCCTCTTCAATGCATCACGGTAATGAATTTCAAAATCAACCTATAAAAACTTAAACCGCCATTTAAAAATAGTTGTGATTGATCCATCAAACTTTTGATTGGCGATATTCAATAAACATTTGTCAAAGATGTTGCGCCGAAATATACGCGGTGTTAAGAAAATCCTGTTCATCTTGACACAATTGAACAATTGTTTTTGGGGCATTTTTGAGCTGGCGTTAGACGTCCATGTTATATATATGGTCGCAGGTCTTAACTTAGCAAGCCAATAAGCCCTTTCGGTCCTATCAATATGTCTTGAGCGGCAGGGATAAACAATTATTGGCTTGTTATGTTAAGAGACGTTTTCATCACACTTGCTGTCTAAGCGCGCCATTGCTTGCATGCTTAGCGGGAGTAATAGAAAAGTGAAATTCCCTAGGGAGTAATAGAAATGTCAGTACTTCATTTAATAATATTTTGTCTTAAATATTTTTTTTTGTTGGCAAGTGCGATGAAAAATATTGTATGCATTACGGTCGGTAACCGGAATACTAACTCGAGTCATTAAAAGCCCTCCGCCTACGGCGTCGGGCTTCTAACACTCTCGTTAGTAATTCCGTACTTACCTCCCTTGATGCACAATGTACTATTATCCTATTTTGACATATAGGATGCTGGTACTCTAACATCGATCTGCCATTCTTGTCAGTCATTCTGTTGCACACAATGAAATGTTATTGTAAGTACAGTCAAAGACAAAATAAGGTGTACACAAAAATGTTCAAAAATATGTCCCAGTGCACTCTAATCCTGTGTAATAAGAACGTCGTAACATATTTATGAGCGGATTCTTTCGATACTTATTTTTGCACTTGACTGTACGTTGATAGATCCCATTTTGTTAAGCTACCAACAAATTATAAGTTTACGTTTTACCCTTAACTTGGCAGTGTATCTTATAAGCATACGTCGCACTCTAGCGGGCAGTTTCGTGGCAAGGTAAGGTTTACAAAAAAAATCTTAACTTACGAGTATTATAATCAGGGCCCGTAATTTTCATGCCGATGATGACATCAATTTGACGTCACGCTCCTATTTAGGGTGATCCTAAATAGTTTTATTGTTAATTATTAATCATTAGTTGTCAATCATTTTACTTATGTACAAATAACTTCATAAGTAGTTTATTTACACGTGAAATAAATAACACCTACTTGATACGTAAAACATAAATAAAACTATTTGATTTGTTTTTACACAGGCATTTTATTAAATAATATCATTTATTTAAAGAGTAAATATACTACTTTTTATTGTATTTTTAATTAAAATTGAATGAATACTAAAAAATAATACGTTACTAATGTATTACCTGAGTTGCTAAGATATTTAGAATTGTACATTATAAATACTAGGTCCAAATACTAAGTACAAATACTTCTGATTATTTGAAAATGTATTGATGTATTTGTGAACCTTATCTATCATTTTGACATGCCACCAAGCTGCCCGCTGGAGTGCGACGTATGCTTATAAGATACATACTTTTTGACCCAGTTTTTTTTTTAATCAGAATTTTTTGCTCTGCACAGCGGCGAGGAAGCTAGAACGCACGATTTTTTTTAATTCTGGCAAGTTTGGGGTTTCTTGTCACTTAAAATTAATCAAAATATGTCCCGGAGCATATTTCGGTCAGTTTCGGTGTAATAGGGATAATGACTGTAGTTAAAACAAATTATTTAACATTATGCACGACATAATACACGAAGAAATTATTACTAAGATGTAGATTGCAGTAATTTTTATACAGAACTTCTATTTAATAAATTGGAAAGAACTTAAAAGAGTGGGTCATTTGGCAGTACTCTAACATGATGTCACTTTTGAGTTTTTCATATAAAATTCCATAGTTGTGATCGTTTTGACAGTTCGAGAAAGATGCCGATTTGACTTGCCAGTCATCATGCCTATTAATAAGATATTAATTAGACTGTACCTGAAACTGGAAAATTGTAGCTTTATAAAATGGGTTCATGTTTTGTTTTATAAAAGGCTTCTTGTGTTGTCCATAACCGCTGTTTGCTTCTCATTTTAACAACAATAAATTATCTGTTGAAATCGAATGTACCTACTTGGGTGAGTCAACTTTTTTCTGTTTGTTATTGCCATGATTACCGTCACCTGAGTCACGTTGGTTTTATGCAAAATTATGCTACTTAAAATATGCGAACATGCATGAAGTCTATGTTTGTTGGTGGCCCATTAAGGAAAGGGCTAATTATCACCAGAAAAATGCATGTTTGCTCTAAACATTACTTGTTAGTTTAAGTAGCATATTTTGCATAAAACCTGCGTGACTCAGGTGACCGTAACCATGGCAATAACAGACATAAAAAAGTTGATGCACCCACTTAAATTACTTGATCATTTAAGTAGACGAATTTCAAGTAACAGAGGCACCTAATAAAATAATTGCCTTGAATAATCGTCGCAAAAAATATCTACAGTATATTTTTATCGTATTTATAACCAAAAACTCAGATTTTATCTCCAGAGACTCAGAGTTTATCTATAATATAAAAAGGGCAATAATGTTCTAAAAGAGATAGTTGATGTTGTGTAACATTTTATAACTTAATTGTGGGAATACCAGAAATATTCATAAAAATGTTAAGGACATTTCTTTAACATTGCATTTCACGATGGTTACTCTTGAGTTATTCTATTGATTTAATCGTAATTAATTACAGGTCAGTATGGGCGGGTATGTGAATCCTTCAATTACGCAAACTAATTTTATTGAAATCTGAGTAAATATTCGATTGATTCGCATTTATTATAATTGTAATTTTCTGACTACCGCCATTTTGCACTTCCTCCGTTGGCTAAACTTACCCATATTGACTTACTCGAATTCGCCATCATACTCATTTCAAGCGTATGTATACAGAATGTAACAAAAATAATGGTGATCTGAATAAGAATCAATATATAACGATAATTTAATTAAATACATATCATGGACCTCTGGGGCCTGTTTATCAAAAGCTTGTAACTTGTAATACAAGCTGAAATCCTTATTTAATTAATGATGTTCAAAGGAGACTTCCACTTGTATTACAAGTTACAAGCTTTTGAGAAATGGGCCTCTGATCAAGTGATCATACGGTAACCGACTCAATCAAGACTTGTGTTGCAGGTATTAATCGATCGATATATCGTCGGGGATAGTGCAATACCGCGTAACTACCAAAACAGATAAAGTTCAAATATCAAACAATTATTTTCAAATATCAACTCAAAATTGAACCTAATTGAATTTGTTACTATCCCCGACGATATACCCGTAGATATTATCAAACCGGAATCAGAAAGGGATTCGAAAGTACTGTTGACACAACAAATGACACAACATTTACCAAGAAAAGAGTTGTTTATAGATGTAGTGGATGATTAACTAATCTATTGTCTGTAAGTCTCTGCGCTACTATAAATGTATGAATATAACTATGAATATACAACTTCTCTGCTTTGCCTTAAGGTTGACTGGTAGAGAATGCCTTTTGGCATTAAGTTCGCCTTTTGTACATTAAGGTTTTCTTTTGTGCAATAAAGATTAAATAAATAAATAAATAAATAAATAAATATATCCTAGATTGACGAATACACTTTTGCGTCAACAGTACTTCTGAATCCCATTCTCATCGCGGTTTGATAATACTTAAACTCATAGAGTCATGGCTAAGATAATTATATATAAATATTTGTGGTAACCAGTGATTCGGGGTTCCAAATCGGGATTCAAATCCGGAACCTACAGCTAAATATACATTTAAACGTATATTTTTAAACGTGTATTTTGTTACATTCTGTATGTATACATGATTTCGTTGAAACTGGCGTGATCGTGCACATTAAAATTAACATCAACACAAAAGTATAAGTAGGTATGTTAATTTTACAGTACAATTTTTTTTAACCCTTGAATGGGTATTGGCAACATATTTGCCGTCATATAAAAAGCAAAACCAAATCTATTTACAAATATGTAAGGTTCGAAATTGAATGCTTTAATTGAGCTGTCAGATGGTCCAAGGGTTACATACTTGTAATCGTGCCAGTTTTGATGAACTTCGCTTTTGCATTTTACCGTGGATTTTCATGTCACAATGTATGAAACTACGTATAAGCTTTTAGTTTATCTGGAATCAGGAACCTTGATGTAAAACCGCTGTTATTGTTTAAAAAGTCATACAATTTCATACATTTATTTCACCAGGAATACAACCGGTAAAAAATAGTACTAAATCCACTGTAATTTCTTGACGAAATTTAGTGAAACAAATTACTTTATTAAATATTATGATTCGCGTTTGCATCCTTGGTCTAACGTAGTTTTTATCTTAGTACACTTATTACCTCTATTTCATTATATTTGTCACCCGTTTGCATTCCCCGTGACGGTATATTGTGACGTGAACATCCACGGTAAATCGAGGCCTAAAAAAGCACAACAGAAGCATTAACATCCCCCCACGGCACCATACGCCAGCGATGCTATTCTGTTGACGTTTTTAGGCATGCAGAATTTGGCGCAAATGGAAAACCGGCCCATGGTCCTAATTGGCGGGTAGCCTGTATTCCTTCCCCGTTCACAGTGACTTCGAGTCTCCAACGACGTACCCGTCACCTGAATCACCGGGAAAACTTGTCTCAACGCGTCTTGGATTGCAATTCGGTGGCTTTAAGTCTAGCAGAAGTCCCAAGGAAAACTTTCCGGGATATTCATCGGGAAACCTTAAAACATGACTTGGAAAAATCGGTTGCAATGAAAACTCTCCCAAATGTTCGGGGTGTACAAGGATTCGGCTCAAAATCGATTCTAGCAAGGATTTCATCGATCAATCTACAGGTGCAAAGCGTTCGTCTATACAGCACGAATCCATTTTCACATCTAGATGCTTCTGGCCGGGCACGAATGGTAGACGTCAGCGGAAAAAGGGTTTCAGTTCGAACAGCGATCGCCGAATGTCGTCTCAACGTGAGCGACGAGTTACTAAGGCTTTTAAAAGATGGAGCGTTACCTAAAGGCGATGCTTTAGGTGTAGCGAGAGTCGCTGGTGTTTTAGCTGCTAAGCGAACTTCAGAATTGATCCCTCTATGCCATCCGCTTCCTTTAGACTGCGTGCTTGTCTTAATAGAATTACCAGAAAAGGATAACGCTATACTTATAACGTGTGAAGTTCGCGTGACAGCTAAAACTGGGGCTGAAATGGAGGCACTTTCTGGCTGTTCTGGGGCTGCTTTGGCTTTGTATGACATGTGTAAAGCCGTTGATAAGGAGATGGTGATATCTGATCTCCGCGTAGTCCGCAAAACTGGGGGTAAAAGCGACTACCCGCCGCCGAAACCCCCGCCACCGTCGCCTCCCACGGAAACTACTAAGCCAGTCGATTGGCCGAAGGAAACTTTTGCTCCTATTAACTTTGCTTACTTGTGATTATGATGTGATAAAAATGTTTTTTTTTGTTTTCTCTGAAGGTAAAGGCCATTTAATATATAGACTGTTTCAGCCAAACTTCAGCCGCCCCAAATGTATACTTAAGTCATACTGAACAACTTTTACTTTCAAACCATCCCTAAAATTGCATCTTTCATACATTTTTGGTTTGGAGATCAGTGTGAACACATTTTGTATGAGTTTTTTTTATCGCGATTTCTGGATTGGTCCAGTAAACGTTGCTCTGTATACCCATGGGGTATTTGAGGTTGGCACTTGGTGTTAAAACACCTGTAAATAGGTATTTACCTAACCTATATTACAATTACACTACCTAATATCAATAAATATAACAAAATTTCCCAAGACATAAAATGTTGATTATTGTTAGTTTTATACATGATGCATCTGTGGCCCTAGTAAAAAAGGTATTACTCGCCGACCACTTTGGAAAACGGTGTATTCTTATACCTATATATATACTTCATAAGTTTATAAGCTAACATGGTCATTTACATTATTAGGGTAAATCGGTAGTAACTGGACGCCTTATATAAAAATGAGCTCTATGTGCTTATAGTTAGAATTCATTTTAAAACCATGTCAATCACTCTCCCTCTTCCGAAATGAATTCTATTTTTTTTTTCAAAACTACAATTTATATACATAGATTAAATCTAACTAATCTACTTAACCTAACCAATATCTAAGATTGGCCCTTGTGGCATTGTACCGAGGATGCTGGCGGCATTTCCTCGCTGTATCGCAATACTAATGCGTTGTGCGAGGAAGTCGCCAGCTCTTTGGTTACGTCAACCAGACGTTTCGTGTTCTCAGCAAACAATTTGCGTGCGTTAGGGCCCCACGAACCTAAAGTTTCTACGCCAAAACGCCATTCTAATTATAAGCACATAGAGTTCATATTTATATAAGGAGTCCAGTTACTGGAGAGTGGCCAGTTACTAGCAATTTACCCTAATATGGTTTAAAATGGGATATTTACAATGTAAATTTAAATTATTGGGCACCCAATATTTTATTCAATTACTCCGTGAAGATGGCATTTAAAAGAGTCGAAATATCGCGTGCTCAATAATTTCAATTTATATGGTACCTAGGTATTAACTTTTTCCTGTCTGTTATTGCCATGGTTACGGTCGCCTGAGTCACGCTGGTTTTATGAATATACTCCATGTTTGTAGACGGCCCATCAAGAAAATGGTTTATTAACACCAGAAAAATGCATGTTTGCATAGTTTTAGTATCATAATTATGCATAAAACCAACGTGACTCAGGCGACCGAAACCATGGTAATAAACAGACAGAAAAAAGCTGATTCACCCAGATAAATATCCCGTTTTCAGCCATAATAATACTTTTTATTGAAGTTTCGAACAATGTAAACGAACAGTTCATAGAAATATCTAGAATCTCCACTATTCTATTGTTTTCATGGTTAGGATAATCTATTGAGATATAGCTATGTATTCCATGTACTTATAGCACATTTGTATTATAAACCAATGTGATAGTCATGATTATGTATATTATTTTCCATTCAGGGAGACTTAACATTTGTGTAAACAGTCATATTATTGTTATTTATGTAAATTGTTTCAATTGAACGAAGAAAATAGGCTGTGACGACTATATCAGATTGTAAAGATGTGTCATAAAATATAAATGATATCACATAGGCCTGTTCTTTAATGTGGTAATTTTAATATCATAATTACGTCTGGAAAATCATCTATACAAATGCAGAGCTCTAGATATACCTGTATAAGTATTTTTCTGACCATTCTGTGTTTTTAAATTAGCCTTCTGTCAAATTCCAAAAAAAAAATCAAGTGCCATCCAAGCTATCCATTGTATTTCACGCCTGCTAATAACACATTTTCGGGACAGAAAACGCAACGAAAATATTTAACCATTCCATTTGTACCGATATTAGCTGCATTGACGAGAATGTCCGTTACGAAATACTTTTTCCAAAGTTAAAGAAAGGTAAAGTTCCAGAATTTAGGTCCATACTGCCAACATAGCCAAGTTTACGGTCGCCTGAGTCACGCTGGTTTTATGCAAAATTATGCTACTTAATTTATGCAAATATGCATATAATCCATGTTTGTAGATGGCGACCGTAACCATGGTAATAACAAAAAAAATACACCCTGTATATTTTAATTTGTATATTTTGATTTTTTTACACTTATATCCAGCAGCACAGCCTTTTCTGTTTGGCCTTGGCCTGATAGTTCGACTAGAGAATGCCCTCTGGCATTAAGTCCGCCCTTTGTAGTTGTACTAACTTAACTTTAAAATTATTGTTATGAATTTAACAGATTTATTTTGCACTAGTTTTAGCAATAAATTTCGCCAACTGTTTGAAACAGAATGTTGTAAGAACTGTGATAGCTTTAAGGAAATAATATTATAATTATATGAAAAGGTACAATAACATGATTAATTATTTACATACCAGTACCTATATCTACATGTATACCTATTTTTCAATATATCGTTATTTTGAAGTTAAACCTTGTTTTATTTTCACACAGTAAACCCTATTTTTGTGTTTTTTATCAGACTCGATTTCTAAGCGCGCTATTGCTTGCATGCCGAGGGAGTTCTAGAAAATTAGTATTCCCTAGGGAGTTCAAGAAATGTTAGTACGTCATTTAATGGATCTTTTTCTTGTCACTCGTAGCCTTGGTTACTTTCTCCTGGGGCACTCTAAAAACCAGTTTAATAGTACATTACTATAGAGCCCGGGACGAAAGGGGTTGCTGGTCGAAGACGGATAGTTCTGAGGCAAACGGCCGAGGTATGTATTTGTGTAGTGCTTTTCTCAATCATACAATAAAATAAACAACAAAAACATCTTTTTATTTTTTTTATATGCATAGTGGCAGAATGTCAAGATGCCTGTGCCACAAATTTATTTGGAATGGAATTAAAAAAGAGCACTTTGCCAGTCTAGGCCTTCAAGATTTGTATTCAATTCTATCAACGACCTCTTGTCCTAGTCGCACCTTAAACGTCACACTTCGCTGCCTATTAATAATAATCGTAACAACAATATTTCATTGCATGTTTGAGAAAAAAAAACAAGTTTGTTATTTTTTTGAGTTAATAGTAGGTCACCCACTAATGGGTGGATAGCAAAAAAATTGTTAAAAGGTGTTTAATTAAGTCATGTTTGTTACGAAGTGAAATTTTGTGTGCGGGGCAATTTCTTGTAACAAACTACAAATGAGGACAACCCGTAATGACAAAAGATCATAAACTGAACATAGGGGAGAGTGGGTAGGATTCATACAGCGGGAGCATTCGTACAGTGGTCATATCTCCGCTATCCGACACGCGAACATGTTCATATTTTTATGTATAACGGCCACTAATATGCATAACTTATCACCGAGAAGGGAGGGAAATATGGCAGTTAGTTTCGTCAAAAAAAAATTAAAACGTGTTTTTGACACCTCAAAGTAATTATAAGTTATTTCAGAAAGCTTTGCTCAGTTTAATTAAATATACTTCATAAGCTAATCTTTGAACTACGTATGAAATGGTTTATTATATGATTAGGATACCGGTTATTTTTATTTTTTGTTTTAACTTTTTCATTGTTGGTTGGGGTACTTTCGTACAGTCGAAGACAAAATAAGGAGTATACAAAAACGTTCAAAAATATGTCCCAGTGCACTCTAATTCTGTGTAATAAGAACGTCGTAACATATTTATGAACGGATTCTTTCGATACTTATTTTTGCACTTGACTGTACAGCCAAAAATGTATGAGAATCCTTAATGTACGAATGTACCCCATATGTTTGTTAAGTGAGAATATTGTTATTTCCGAATGAAGTCGTCGATATATGAATAAAATACTTGTAAATAAATACAGACAGTTGAGACCAAAACTAATACTGTGGTAAAAAATACTATGTACGAAGGTACCCCACGCATGGGGCGCTTTCGTACAGTTTTCATTTTTTGAGAAAAACTATCTGACGTGCTTATATATTATTAAAGCCAGGTAATATAGCCACCAAGCAGCATTGTTTTCATTAAAAAATTGCTAGTACTTTTTTTTCTACGAGGCACAGAGTAAAAAGTGTACGGATCCTCCCCACCTTCCCCTAATATTTTGACTTAAAAGAAGTTTCTAACTTTTAGTTTAGACTGTACAAATCTTAATTTTGGCAGGGTTACTACTTAGAGCGCAAACAATGTCGCCTTTCGAGGTGAAATGCATAGTCCAGATTTAGTTAACCTATAGCCAGGCGCCTAAAAAAAGGTTTCCTCCAACAAAATAAATTCTACTTTATTTCTTGCATTATAAAGTCAAAATCCACATATTGCCTGGGCCGCAGGAGGATAATATTGTTGAAGTTCAAATACCTAACTAGGCATTTACAGATTATTTGATTGCTGCTGACATAATCCAATAGGCTCTTCTCTCCGTGTCGAAATGTAGTGGACCTGCGAAATCCTCAGAACATCGTTCTGTAGTATTTGAAGTAGAACTCGCAGTGTGTTAGCTTGTCTGCCTGCTGAAATACATACAATAAACGCACAGGCAAGCAATGTGTGCAAAACAGGCCTCCATCGCTCACACCTGCTAAGGAACCCTAAACCCTACGCCCTCAAATAAAAAAAACTATCAAAGACATTTTATAAGTTTTTATTGAAGCACAAGAATGACAAACATTGAAGCATGCATTTAATTTAATGCTTATCTACGCAAGAGGGCTTAAAATTATAACATACCTAATGTATTTCGAATATTCATGAAATAAACGTAAAATAACAAATGTACCTACAATAACGCCCCTGAAAATGTAAAATAAATATGATACATATAGACAATAAGAATTAGACATAAGCACAAAGTGCGTAACATTTTTAAATGTCAATTTTTAAACTACACCTACGCTAAAATAGTGATGGATATTGTTAATCTATAAATTTACAAATCTGTGTTAGTATAGAATATAACTATCGTATATATGTATTTGAGTCGTTATAAAATTTTGTTATAAAAATGCATTTCGGTGTTCATATAGACTAATCCGTCACCAATATTTATGAAAGATCTGCTGATCTTCTAAAACTTCAAATGTTTCATTATAATTAAGTACCAGTAGCATACGTACTGATTACAAAGTTTAAACGAATGTATTAATGCGCGTCCTAATCGATTCATATAAATTCATTAAAATTACAATCCACCACAAATATAAAACTTGAAATGAACAACAAAATATAAAGACGTTGGTCGCTTGCCAACAAAGTCAAAAGAAATACATTTTATGCAGAATACAAGTTTCACAATATAACAAGGATGCTGTACGCAAAGATGTTTTCACATAAACTGTCTACAAAAAAACCGCATCTGAAAGAAACGTCTTTGTTTCCTGTAATTTAATTCGCCGATACAAAATCGTTTGTCGCAAGTACGGATTGCGACTGGCCGACGACTAGTCGCACGACTTTCGAGTCGCTATAAATCTTCGTTCTTCATTTTCCGTGGATGATTCGGGTGCGTCGCTTCGAAGGCATTTTGCACACATTGCTGGCGATATCAAACTTTATATGCCGTAATGGAATTTCGTAATGTAAATCAAATAGGTATTATTTATCTTTAGGTAGAATAATGGCGAAAATGTGAAGATACATTCCATTTCGGCATACATACATAGTGATAAAAATAACACTCTCCGAGTATGAATGTGCATTTCGAAATTCAAAGGTACTGTACTTGTAGAAAACATTGCAACATGACTGAAGTATTTTATAATTACAAACATTATCACTAATATCTAAACTTAGTAGTCGCCATCAGATATATCGTAGCGTCCTCAGCGTTAAAAATACCTGAACACGTCTTTATTGCCATAACGATAGAGGCATGATCAGATATTTTTGATGTACGATACTATATACGATATATATGATGGTAACAACATATTCTTTAATACTACTAAAATAAAAAGTAAAATATTTCTGTGGTTAACAAAATACTAGCTTTTAGGTATAACATCCACATAAAACTTCCTCATCTTCCATCCATGTTTATAAACCGTCTTATTATTCACGACTCTGAAACATTTGTCTTTTCTGGCAAATGACAGAATTTGTAAGTAAATACAACATTACTTCGTTGCGCTTGTACAATCCGCTATGTGGTGGATTTATGGCTGAAATAGTAACCTAGCAACTATACACAACGGTATTAATTCAATTAATACGGGTATTAATTGAATTAATTAAAATCCACCACATATCGGTTTTTTCTCTAGCCAAATCGCGGGTCATCACCTAACAATATAGTTTATCTCCATTCACCTAACAATCCGTATAGTAATACAAAGAGCCCTGTTGCAATGCGAATCCGAATGGTTTTATAATTAGGTACAGTCATGCTCGGAGGTGGTTACCTGTCCCGGGCGCTCGACTTGAGCGCGCGGGTGTCCGGCTGCGGCGGCGCCGTTGAAAGCAAACACAGGAGTCACCAATAAGGCACGTATATTTCAACAACGTGTAAATATAAAAAATCTTTGGCGTCATATGGTTTCTCTAGTGGGTCGCTTCCAAAAGTACATAGATTATTAACCATTAGTTAAACCCGAATTTAAAGTTTCTATGTCTCATGATATACATATAAATATTATTAAACGTTCGGCGCGTGAACTCAGTGCTTGATAATGGAGACCTACACGCTTAGCACATGATTTGTGCGACAGTTTGTCGCCGCGAGATAGATTATCCGTCCCTCTTTTATTAATATAGTTAGTAAAAGACGGCAAATCTATCTCGCAGCGACATATTGTCGCACCAATCATGTGCTAAGTGTGCTAGGCTCTCAGAAACATGTCGCGCGTATAGTTTGTTGATTTCAAAGAACAAAAATGTAACGTTCAGAAATTACCCTTCTATACGTTACGTTGTCTATCAAAAAAGTGGTGAGTCTTACTTACTTAAACGTGAGTTTAACCGTTTAATTATATTAATTAGTTAACGTTTGAAAATGTCAACGCTTTCGATTCTGGAATCAAACTCGTTTCTAAATGATTCGGTGTTCTATGTGACAGCAAATATGATGCTGAATTCTGAAAAATTCGCGAACGTTCTCTTTGTAACGAAAATTAATCATTCAAAGTTTTTTTAGGTCTTTGTCTATGTACATTTTGAAAACGACCCATGTATTTTGAAAAGCCGTTTATCGCGTGACAATCACGACTATAATATGCCTTTTAAACGAGCGTTTTCCGACCACGGTATCACTTATGACACGTTAGCAAAATTTACTTTGTAAGTACATTTTGAGAAATGTCACTAATAAAAAAATGTCTGTTTGAAGACTATAAAATCGAATCAGTTTCTACCGCCACAGATTCGATTAAAATCGTTTGTACTTATCTCGCATACCGACAACGAGAGAGGTATTTTATTTCAGTCTATATGTTAGCAAGCAATCATTGGAAAATCAAATTGGCTTTAAATTCACGTCTTATTTGATAAAAATGTAACCTCAAATTCAACATTAATTCAATCCTCATTATAATATTATAACAAAAACTTCCGAAGTTTCGATTTAAAATCAAACGTTCGTAAATATTTTAATAAATATCAAGCTTTTATGGCAGTGGTCCCACCAAAAGCGATTTAGCGATTAATAGCTAATAACTATAAAAAATAACAAAATATAATCGCTTCTGTGCAAATAAAAGAGACACGGCGACATTTGTACATATTCCACCGCTGAGCTAATATATACAAATAGCCGTTTATTTTCTGATTTATACGGAAATGATTATCTTTTCTTCGTTTTTATAGCCGAGCTATCAATGGCTAATGCGTTTTTGGTGGGAACAGTACCTAAGGCACTTACCTCACCGCAAGCGAGTAACCTATAAGCTATCGATTAGAGAAACGAACAAAAGATAAGAGTTCCTGTGTTCCAAAATAGACACGGCGATTTTTATAGTTACTCGCTAGTCGCAGTTAACTATAAGTGAAATAAATATCTTGGGAAATCTTACACAAATCTACTTGGTCCCACGGTAAGCTCAATTAAGGCTTGTGATGTGGGTACCAAGCGACGATATATATAAGAGATAGATACATATAAATACTTAAATACATAAACAGCCATGACCAAGGAACAAATATTTGTGATAAAAAATACACAAATAATGCCCTCGCCGGGATTCGAACCCGGAACCACCAGCTTCGTAGGCAGGGTCACTACCAACTAGGCTACGGAGGCTGACAAAAATAACCCTGTCTCTATTATTCACACGAGAACGCTTATAATTTGTTTGTTTCTCTAGCTCATAGCTTACTCGCTGGCGGTAGGACAAGTGCCTAACCCCCTTATTCATAAACGTTTGTTAACTCAACAAGTCGCTAATAATTGTTTTTCCCTTTTGCTCTTATGGACACATTGTTAAGACCGAAAGGGACAATCAGTTATTAGCGGCTTGTTAAGTTAACAAACGTTCCCACAATGTCGTAATGTGCTTACCATAGAAAAAATCAACTGCGAAAGACTGGTTGTCACGGGATTCGAACCCGCTTCTTCTAGATTGCCGGTCCAACGTGCTTCCAATTACACCAGGCGACCTTCCGTCGATCACAGCGAATTTAGTCAATGGTATTATGAAGCTAATCACTAGCGACATCTGTACGTAACGTTTATGAATAAGGGGGTAAAACTTTACGTTTTTAAAGTTAAATCCTTACCAAATAAGACAGGACCGTAGTCGGAAAATCGCAACGCGCCCGAATCAATTCCACTGGAAATATCCCGATTTCCATCTCCGACGCTGTCAAGGTTCCTTCGCTGGTTGCTCGAAGATATCCTCAGATTTAGACTCTGTTTCCGTATGTTCTATTCTTTCTGGTTCAGGGTTCGGGACTATTGAGAAGCTAGTGTCTATGGCGTCATTTGCATCGTATAAGTCTGGCGTTTCTGTGACTTTTTCAATTGGTTCTGAACTTGTTTCGAACGTTCTAGTTTCTTCTATAGGAGCTTCATTCCTTGGAGCCTCTTTAGCTTCTTCAAATATGTCTTTCGGCCCTTCAAATCCTTTAGGCTGTTCGAACCTCTCTTTAGGTTCTTCGAATATATCTTTAGGTCCTTCGAATCTCTCTTTAGGTTCTTCGAATATATCTTTAGGCTGTTCAAAAGTCTCTTTAGGCTCATCAAATCTTTCTATAGGTTCTTCAAATCTCTCTTGAGTCTCTTCTATCTTATGAGTAGATTCTTCGATTTTATGTGTCGACTCTTCAAAGCGTTCTTTTGGTTCATCGAAGATTGGTTGAGACTCGCTTTCATATTGCTCTGTTTCTGGTTGCTTCTCAGGATTACTTTTTTCTGTAGCTATTGTATTTTCAGTTTCCATATGTTCGCTTGCCGGTTCTCTAGCTTCGCTCTCACTTTGATCCTGAACAGGAACGTCCATTTGTTCTTTAGAGGTTTCTGTTTCATCCTTTTCTTCGGCAGCGCCCCATCTAGATTTCCTGTCTTTCTGTCTATCAGCGCGCGGAGTACGTTCATCACGTTTGCGATCCTTATCCCTGTCACTACGATCACTGCGGTCGCCACGGTCACTGCGATCACGCTCATTCCGGTCACCACGGTCACTACGATCGTTCCTATCCTCGAAGTTCCGTCTCCTGTCGTTCCTGTTGAATCTATCTTCGTGCCTGTCTCTTCTGCGATCGTCCCAGTCGTTCCTACGATCGTTCCATTCTCTGTTCCCGTTCCAACCTCGGTCGAACTCTCCTTCGAAGCGTCCATTGTTGAAGAACTCTGGTCCGTCGAATCGTGGCGGGCCATCGAATGGGCGTTCACCGTCGAAGGGGCCATCGAAGCGCGGACCATCAAAGGGCGGTCTAGGTCCGTCAAAGTTCCTGTTACCATCGAACGGTGGTCTCGGTCCGTCAAAGGGAGGTCTTGGGCCGTCGAATGGCGGTCTTGGGCCATCAAACGGAGGTCTGGGTCCGTCAAATGGAGGCCTGGGTCCGTCAAATGGAGGTCTAGGCCCATCGAACGGAGGTCGGTTTCCATCGAAAGGCATACGATTGAAGGGCGGGCGTTCGAAACGCGGGCCTGGGAAAGGCCCCATGCCATTGAAGCGGGGACCGAATGGCGGGCCTCCGGGGCCTGGGCCCCCAAGTCCAGGTCCCCCAGGACCTGGGCCCCCTAATCCGGGTCCCCCTGGTCCTGGACCCCCTGGTCCTTGCTCCATCCATGGTCCTGGAAAGTTAAATAAGCTTTTCAGAAACTAAGCTTTGTAAGGTCTATTTGAAAGTGACTTGGCTTTGCTTTGAATCTACATATTTTCTTCATTATTTATTTTCAAAAAAGATAGAACTCGTGATTTTAATTCGATACAATTATAATATTATTACCTCTGATAGGAGGACGTGGCCCCCGCATTCTTGGGTCTGAAAATAAATTTACAGCCGTTAGGCTTCATTCATTCATTCATTTTAGGAAGACCTAGACTAACTTATTTAAACCAAGTGAAGGAGAAAGTCGCTGTCGAGTCGTATAGGGACCTCAAGAAACTGGCAATGGAGAGAGGAATGGCGGTTACTCCACCGACAAGAGCAAAGCTCTTAAATTTTGATGATGATGAGGCTTCATTCTGCTAAATAAGTGGGAAATTAAAAACTAGTCTTCTCAGTATGTTTTTTAAAAATATAAGCCCATTAGTAGTCCTAAAACATAAATAATTAACTCACCGACTTCCATTCCTGGACGCGGCATTCGATCAGGAGGCGGTCGGTCGATCCTATTTTCTTCTACACCTGCACAGAAAATTAAATAGATTGTAGAAATGTAGATGACAAACATTCAGAGATACGACACTAGGATTAGCATTTGACATGTTTTTTACATTAAAGATATTGAAAGGAATTGAATAGCAAAAGTTTAAGTTCACTCCATGATTTAGATACAAAAAATGCTTTCGAGCGATCAATTTTATTTTTAATAGAAAAATATTTTTCTACCGATGTCTTGCTGATTCGAGAGCAATTTAATATTAATTTCTCATAAAATCAGGACAATTTTATATATCGGATCCAATAATAATTCGTAGGCTAGTGAAGTAGTACCAAATATAAAAAATCTGTTATTTCAACCTATCTCAAAAACTATAAAGATAATCCTATAGTAAATTTGTTGAAAATTATTAATAAGATTAGATTCATATTTTATTATCTGGGCATTTTCGCGAGAAGAGATACAAAAACTTATTTTTCTGAAACAGGTAAATTTTATGTTTTTCCTGCTCAGAATCACGAGCTCTTTCGATCCTACTAGAAGAAAAAAAGTGTCCCAACTTTTTGTTTCTATTACGTAACCGTTTTTCAAACACTGTACAGCGGTTACAAAGTGGAGAGCATGTAAAATGTATGAAAAATGTGGGACCATTTTTTTCTTGTACTTTTTTTCTCCTAGATTGAAAGAACTCGTTATTCTGAGTAGGAAAAACATTAAATTTACCTACCTTAAAAAAAATTTTTTTTGGATCTCTTCTCGCGAAAATGCCCATCTTGTATTACCATTTTTTTAACTCCCTGTAGAATAAGATTATAAGTTGTTGTTGGTTTCCTAAATACAAAATAAAACCAACTCACCTATCAACTATGTCTGTCAGCCTCCGTAGCTTAGTTGGTAGTGACCCTGCCTACGAAGCTGGAGGTTCCGGGTTCGAATCCCGGCGAGGGCATTATTTGTGTATTTATTTATCACAAATATTTGTTCCTTGGTCATGGCTGTCTATATATTTAAGTATTTATATGTATCTATCTACTACATATACACGGTGCTCGTGAGCATTCCGAAAGAGTTTAATGCTGAATTCCTGAGCATATTTAGGGTATTTAATGTTATATTAAATTTTCTGGATTAGGCTTGGTTCCAGAGATAATTAACCTTTTTTCGAAATAAGTTTTTCGACGTAACTCGTCAAAAAACTTCTTTTTGATTACAATGCTACCACGATGTGTTCTAATATTACCACACCTTTTGCCTGACAATCAAAAAAGTGTATTCTTGACTTGACGAAAAAACCTGTCCCAAAAAAAAATCATTTAAGAAAATAATTTTAACAAATTGTTGTTATGATAAAAAGTATTGGAAATGTTAACAAGTATTCAAAAAGTCTAAAAAAAGTTTTTTTTTGTGGAATATGACATCAGGTCTCATATTTTTTGTTTATTTTGATGTCTAGAATGCATAGTTAAAATGTTTCGCAATGCTCGCGAGCACCGTGTATATCTTCCCGTGGTGCCCACATCACAAACCTTAATTGAGCTTACCGTGGGACTAGGCCTGTTTGTGTATGATGTTCCAAGATATTTTACCTATAATCCCACAATGTCGTAACAGATGTGCTTACCATAGAAAAAATCGACTGCGAAAGACTGGTTGCCACGGGATTCGAACCCGCTTCCTCTGGATTGCCGGTCCGACGTGCTTCCAATTACACCAGACTACCTTCCGTCGATCACAGCGAATTTAGACAATGGTATTGTGAAGCTAATCACTAGCGACATCTGTACGTAGTGTTTCTAAGGTACTACAACCTTAAGCCACTCAAAGACGTGTGTCTACCACAATCGTCCGCAAACTCGACAACTCTCCGTTGTATTGAATTCTGCTATAGAGGGCGCTGTAATCAATTCATGATTCATCATCATCATCAGCCTATGATAGTCCACTGCTGGACGTAGGCCTCTCCTATTGATTATGCGTATAAACGCATTAGGAGGTAAATGCCCATAATCGCCACGCTGGGCAAGCGGATTGGCGATCGCAGTAATGTGTCCACTATCATGATTATGATAACGCTGCTGCCCATTATCAATCTTTTATCAAATAGTGGTCAGTGACACTTCAATCCCTTAGTCGACTCTTACGACACCCGCAGGAGGAGTTGGGGTGGTGACAAATGTATTCTTACTGCCGTCACCACATGTTCATGATTAGGAAACATCAATTTGTTTTTTTTTTTATAATTAAACAAATTGATGTTGGTGTTACTTTTTTACAATGCGGATAATCCCACAATGACAATATTTTACCTATGTTATCATTATCAAGTTGTGGTTGTTGAGGGAACTCGTCTCGTTTGCCGTTCGCCATCTCCCACAGACGTTCTTGTAACGTCTTCTCGCCTCCCCCCTCGCGTGGGGATTTTGTAGCACTATGGGCGATTGTGCACCACAATGAATTTTACTGTCCGGCAGACCGAGTTTTCATGGTCCGATATGGCATGAAAAAAACGCATGATTGGCTTGTGCACTTGTCCGTCTTTTTACTCGGAGGTGCGGCATAGTAGCATGAAAAAGACAGTCATAAAAATCAGTGCAATTCCGGACGCAGTGCACAAGCATTAACACGTTTTTCATAGCTGTCATCTCGGATCGGAAAAATACTGTCCGGAATGGGGAAAAGTAAAATGTCGGACGGTAAAATTACGTATAGTGCACAAGCTACTATATGTATACATTTAATGGAGTGGCATATTGGACCGTAAAAAACCGGACTACCGGACGGTAAAAGTCAGTGTAGTGCACAAACGCCCTTAGAGCTATGTATCGCTGTTGGTTTCCTAAACCAATATAAAACCTCACCTATGTTATCAGGTTGTGGTTGTTGCGGGAATTCGTCTCGCTTGCCGTTGGCCATCTCCCACAGACGTTCTTGTAGAGTCTTCTCGCCTCCGCCTTCACGTGGGGATTTTGATCGACTTCGTTCCCTGGGAAAAAATATATTTATTAGTTGATGATATAGAATATAATTGCATTGTTCGCTACGAACAAATAAAACATGGAAGCCGCACGCCATACTTAATTGCCTTTCAAAATCGGTCCTGAATTTTAGTTGACAAGTGTCACCCCCTCTTCAATGCATCACAGTAATAAATGTCAATATCAGCCTTTAAAAACTTAAACCGTCATTTAAAAATTATTGTGATTGGTCTGTCAAAGTTTTCATTGGCTATATTTTATAAATATTTGTCAAAGATATTGCGCCGAAATATGCGTGGTGTTAAGAAAAGCGCTATTCCTGCTCATCTTGGCACAATTGAACAATTGTGTTTGGGGGCATTTTTGAGCTGGCATTAGACGTCCATGTTATTATATGGTCGCAGGTGACACACTAACGGCGTTTCAAAAATGTTTACAAAATTAAAGGCAAATAATGAAAACAAAATTTTACGTAATAATTTTTTCTCAAACTTACTACGGAATGTTGATGTTATACCTACTTGGGTGAATCAACTTTTTTCTGTATGTTATTGCCATGGTTACGGTCGCCTGAGTCACGCTGGTTTTATGCAAAATTATGCTACTACCTTGAGTCGATGATTGCTCGACATGTTTAGTACTAGTCGGGCATTGACCGAGGGTGCTCCGGGCGAGGACCCTTTTAATGGGTCGAAACATGTCGAGCAATCATTGACTTAAATACGTGAGTAACCCGGTTCTATAATATTTTATTATGTTAGTACAGTCAAGTGTAAAAGGAGCATTCCATGAAAACATCTACTTTTTGTCGCTTACGACTCGCTATGGTAGCTACCCTAATGAAATATGCTAGCTGCTAGGAAACACTGTCAATCTTAAAGCCTTGATATGTTATTATTATGCCGTAACTCAGCTTACTAATTTAATTTCTCAAAAGTATTGAAAAGACAGTGTCGCTTACGACATGTTTTCATGGAATGCTCCAAAAATATGTATCAAAATAATCCTCTTTCATCTTTGCGATAGACTCTAGGTCTATGCAAAATAAGAGTGATGACATGTAACAAAAGCTACATGAAGCAAGCGAGTGGTTATTACACAAAATTAAATTGCACTGGGACATGTTTTTGAGCACTTTATATACACCTTATTTTGCCTTTCACTGTAACTTTCGTCTCCTTGGTTCAATGTTGTCTATATGTCTATTAGGGTGTCCCCTATTTTACGAGTTTTAGAAATTAATAACGCATACCCCCTAAATCGGTTTCTTTTACCTCAAAACACACTGAAAAAAAAATTCAGTTCATTTCTGTAACTGCAACCCGTGCCGACTTTCATGCCATTTTCCTATACAAAGTATGAAAATGACCAAAATTTTTTTTCGTTTTTTTTTTCATTTTTTTCTATGGCATTAAAATATACTACTGTCTTATAAACATTTTATCATACCTTGATGAGAACAACTACTTAACTGACTTGATGAGAACAGAAAAACAATACATTATTATCAACTTGTCTGACTAATTTTTTTCATAGTAATTTGTATGGGAATTTCAGATGAAAGTCGGCACGGGTTCCTGTTACAGGAATGAGCTGATTTTTTTTTTCAGAGTGTTTTGGGGTTATAAAAGCCGATTTAGGGGGTATGCGTTATTCATTTCTAAATTTCGTAAAATAGGGGACACCCTAATGTCTATACATACCTGTTATTGTTGTCCCTGGGTGCATTGAACCGGTCCCGGTTTTCTCGGTCTCGGTCGCGGTCCCGATCCCGCCGGTCTCGTCCGCGGTCTCGATCTCGGTCCCGGTCGCGATCCCCTCGGTCCCTGTTGACAAAGTTGATAATATTATTTTCTGTTATAGTGATATTACATTAGTCACCTGCAATGGTATCTGGAGCTAGGAAGGCCGGATATCTGACCCAGTATTTGTACTGACATAAGTAGGTGTCCCATATTTTCATTCAGAATAAATATTAACTAAAAAGAACCTGCCGTGTGGTGACGGCAGTAAGAATACATTTGTCACCACCCTAACTCCTCCTGCGGGTGTCGTAAGAGTCGACTAAGGGATTGAAGTGTCACTGAACATTCTACAAGATTAATGATGGGCAGCAGCGTCATCATAGTGGACACATTACTGCGATCGTCAATCCGCTTGCCCAGCGTGGCGATTATTTTATTTTATTTATTTATTTGAACCAGCAACTATCATTACAGGCTTAACCTAATCCAATAGTGCCTTATTGACTAATTCTTAATCTAATTACAATTTCTACACACAACACATAAACATACTTTTACAAATTCGGACATAGAACAATTAAAAATTATGGGCATTTACCTCCTAATGCGTCTATACGCATAGTTAATAGGAGAGGCTTACGTCCAGCAAGGGACTAACATAGGCTGATGATGATGAAGAATCTGTGGCTAGGGTATTTATCATTTTAGAGAGTAGGCAACATATCGTATAGAACAAAATAAAGTATATTTGTAGACCTTTTAATGACATAAATCTCAGCTCTGTGTTGGCTCTAGGTCCAAGCTCCATACTATGTTGCTCATGGTCCTTTCCAATTACATCGGTGACAGACGTTAGGGTGGTCTCCACAGTTTAGGGGATAAAAGATCACGTACCTATCACGATTCCTGCCGCTCCTGGGTCATTTGCAGAAAAACTGTACCTTTTAATGTGACGAAAATAAGTACGTAAATTGAGATGTCTCAGTTTAGTTACTCCCATACTAAAGGTATGAAAAATTCTGTAACAAATTTGAGATTTTTTTTATCAGTTTCGTTACATTTCGTTTCATACATTTAGTATGGGCACAAAGTACCCAAATATAGAGGGTCTGTTTCATAGAAGGCTCAAATAGTTCGGAATATGTTACAATAGATGTCACTAGGAGCACGATTGACTAGTAATAGATTTAGTTTTATTTGAAATCCAGATATTTACTACCTGTTAGTGCACAGTTTTAATTAATTTAGCATCATACATCGAAAATAGTCAAAACCACCCTTTCTAGAAGAGTAAATTAGTAAATAAAAAAATTAACTATTTTTGGAATAAATTGATTTCAGCGCCATCTATTATTGCACGTACATATTTTTATGCGTTTTTCTCGATACGCGACAAACAGTACACTGCTCGAGTCTTGACAGAAATAATCTATAGATGTCGCTAAACAAAATCTTGCATATATTGATTTTAAATGTTTAAGGAGGTCTAAAAAACCAAAAAACTAATAAATACAATAAAAAAAAAAGTAAAAAGTCCCTACATCACTAATAATAACAAAAAAATACATACATTACAAGTCATATGCTAGGATTTGAACCCGTAACATAACAACTGATAACAATAAATAGCTGATTAGGGTACATCCGAATTATATAACAAATACATTGCGGCGCGGCGTTGCCGTCGTCAGCATTCTCTTTGCTTTACCGTAATCTGACGAGCTGGCAACAAACGAAACGAGGGGCATAGAAAATTGAAGGTAATCTGAGCATTGCATTCTGTTTCTATTCTACGCTTCAATACCAAACTCGCATAGCGAAATAATAATTAAACTCTTACTAATGGCACTCTATCATTGGCAATAAATAGCTCTCTACTCTGTCCAACATCCAACAAACTCTGTAAGAAAAAAAAGGCTAATACTAATTTTCTCTTATTGTGTCTACATTTTTTGAATTTGCCATTGTGTCCATTCTAAGATCCAAGATGGCGGGAACTTTTTTTGCAATTTTCATCATTATACTCGTTTCCGACTAATTCGCATACGTGGAATACGATTTCCGGGTCCATTCTAAAATCCAAGATGGCGGGAACTTTTTTTTTTCCAATTTTGATCATTATACTCGTTTCCGACTAATTCGCATACGTGGAATACGATTTCCGGGTCCATTCTAAAATCCAAGATGGCGGGAACTTTTTTTTTCCAATTTTGATCATTATACTCGTTTCCGACTAATTCGCATACGTGGAATACGATTTCCGAGTCCATTCTAAAATCCAAGATGGCGGGAACTTTTTTTGCAATTTTCATCATTATACTCGTTTCTGACTAATTTGCATACGTGGAATATCATTTTTGGGTCCATTCTAAGATCCAAGATGGCGGGAACTTTTTTGCAATTTTCATCATTGACTCTTTTCTGACAAATCGCATACGTGCAATACGATTTCCAAGTCCATTCTAAAATCCAAGATGGCGGGAACTTTTTTTGCAATTTTCATCATTATACTCGTTTCTGACTAATTTGCATACGTGGAATATCATTTTTGGGTCCATTCTAAGATCCAAGATGGCGGGAACTTTTTTGCAATTTTCATCATTGTACTCTTTTCTGACAAATCGCATACGTGCAATACGATTTCCGGGTCCATTCTAAGATTCAAGATGGCGGGAACTTTTTATATTGCAATTTTCATCATTATACTCGTTTCCGACTAATTCGCATACGTGGAATACGATTTCCGGGTCCATTCTAAAATCCAAGATGGCGGGAACTTTTTTTTGCAATTTTCATCATTGTACTCGTTTCTGACTAATTCGCATACGTGTAATACGATTTCCAGGTCCATTCTAAGATCCAAGATGGCGGGAACTTTTTTTTGCAATTTTCATCATTGTACTCGTTTCTGACTAATTCGCATACGTGGAATATCATTTTTGGGTCCATTGTAAAATCCAAGATGGCGGGAACTTTTTTTTGCAATTTTCATCATTGTACTCGTTTCTGACTAATTTGCATACGTGAAATACGATTTCCGGGTCCATTCTAAGATTCAAGATGGCGGGAACTTTTTTTTTTGCAATTTTCATCATTATACTCGTTTCCGACTAACTCGCATACGTGGTATACGATTTCCGAGTCCATTCTAAAATCCAAGATGGCGGAAACTTTTTTTTGCAATTTTCATCATTATACTCGTTTCTGACTAACTTGCATACGTGGAATATCATTTTTGGGTCCATTTTAAGATCCAAGATGGCGGGAACTTTTTTTTTGAAATTTTCATCATTATACTCGTTTCTGACTAATTCACATACGTGGAATATAATTTTTGGGTCCATTCTAAGATCCAAGATGGCGGGAACTTTTTATATTGCAATTTTCATCATTATACTCGTTTCCGACTAATTCGCATACGTGGAATACGATTTCCGGGTCCATTCTAAGATTCAAGATGGCGGGAACTTTTTATATTGCAATTTTCATCATTATACTCGTTTCCGACTAATTCGCATACGTGGAATACGATTTCCGGGTCCATTCTAAAATCCAAGATGGCGGGAACTTTTTTTGCAATTTTAATCATTGTACTCGTTTCTGACTAATTCGCGTACGTGGAATATCATTTTTGGGTCCATTCTAAAATCCAAGATGGCGGGAACTTTTTTTTTGCAATTTTCATCATTGTACTCGTTTCTGACTAATTCGCATACGTGTAATACGATTCCCGGGTCCATTCTAAAATCCAAGATGGCGGGAACTTTTTTTTTGCAATTTTCATCATTGTACTCGTTTCTGACTAATTCGCATACGTGTAATACGATTCCCGGGTCCATTCTAAAATCCAAGATGGCGGGAACTTTTTTTTGCAATTTTCATCATTATACTTTTTACTGACTAATTCGCATACGTGGAATACGATTTTCGGGTGCATTCTGAGATCCAAGATGGCGGGAACTTTTTTTTGCAATTTTCATCATTATACTCTTTTCCGACTAATTCGCATACATGGAATACGATTTCCGGGTCCATTCTAAAATCCAAGATGGCGGGAACTTTTTTTTTGCAATTTTTATCATTATACTCGTTTCCGACTAATTCGCATACGTGGAATACGATTTCCGGGTCCATTCTAAAATCCAAGATGGCGGGAACTTTTTTTTGCAATTTTCATCATTGTACTCGTTTCTGACTAATTCGCATACGTGGAATACGATTTCCGAGTCCATTCTAAAATCCAAGATGGCGGGAACTTTTTTTGCAATTTTCATCATTATACTCGTTTCTGACTAATTTGAATACGTGGAATATCATTTTTGGGTCCATTCTAAGATCCAAGATGGCGGGAACTTTTTTTTTGAAATGTTCATCATTATACTCGTTTCTGACTAATTCGCATACGTGGAATATCATTTTTGGGTCCATTCTAAGATCCAAGATGGCGGGAACTTTTTTGCAATTTTTATCATTGTACTCGTTTCTGACTAATTCGCATACGTGCAATACGATTTCCGGGTCCATTCTAAGATTCAAGATGGCGGAAACTTTTTATATTGCAATTTTCATCATTATACTCGTTTCTGACTAATTCGCATACGTGTAATACGATTTCCGGGTCCATTCTAAGATCCAAGATGGCGGGAACTTTTTTTGCAATTTTCATCATTGTACTCGTTTCTGACTAATTCGCATAC
>JALPQI010005147.1:0-61182 GCA_025490895.1 Thaumatotibia leucotreta | reverse complement strand
GTCAGCCTCCGTAGCCTAGTTGGTAGCGACCCTGCCTACGAAGCTGGAGGTTCCGGGTTCGAATCCCGGCGAGGGCATTATTTGTGTATTTATTTATCACAAATATTTGTTCCTTGGTCATGGATGTCTATGTATTTAAGTATATATACGTATCCATCTATTATATATTATATCGTCGCCTGGTACCCACATCACAAGCCTTAATTGAGCTTACAGTGAGACTAGGTTGATTTTTGTCCTAAGATATTTATTATTATTATTTGTTATTATTATATGACAGTGCAAGCGCGATATTTTGCGCATTGTAAGGCTACACGACAGTAGACTGCTACTACAAAATACTACACAATAATAGCAGTCATCGTAGACAGTGAACTTCAGGGGATGAACGATTGAATAAGCGCGTTGCTGAGCCTTTACAAACCTCTATAGTTAAATTGAAATAGGGTGACCAATCCAAATGGGTCAGTGTGGAGGTTTTGGACAACATAACAGATAGCGTATTCTCGTCTTAGGAACCGTGAGATCGATTTTAGTAAAAAGAAAAACTGCATTCATAGACTTACAAAAATACGTGTACTCGGCCCAGAAATCGAACCTGCACTTTTTGAAAAAAAAAAAACGTATTTTTGAAAGTGTATTAATGTAGTTTTTCTTTTTAATAAAATCGATCTCATGGTTCCTGAGGCAAGATTTGTCTATCATCATGTCAGCCGAAAGACGCCCACTGCTGAACATAGTCCTCCCCTGTATATACCTAGGACAAACTATTCAGTTAGGTAGGTGCATCGTCAATCGTCGAATCTGACTCCCAACTAAGTCGTTCGGGATGCTACGACACACGACACAGTCATCTTTTCGTCCAATAATCCGCATTGTTTGAAGATGAAAGTTTTGATCAGTGTGTGTTGCCAGTGATTACATACGGTACTGAAACGTGGTAGCTTACAATGGGCCTCATAAGGAGGCTCAAATTGTTTACTTACTTGAAAGTAAATCTACTTGCACCGTGTAAGTCGGTCTTTACACTTCGTTATGTCACACCGCGACTCGTCCGCGAACAATATGCATTTTTAAATACTACTCAAAAGTTTCCGCGGCCCCGAAATGTATGAGCGCCCTTAAAAGCGTAGGTGAAGTCATTTTTCTTGCTTAATATTGTATTCTTTGTTAGGAATTATTTTGAGAACAGATGTGAATTTTCTTGAAAAGGATTTTTTCACACTTTTATAGCTAGCGACATAGAGCAAAACCATGGTTATTCAGCGATATCATGTTATTAGTTTCTTTATCCTTAATTTTATGTATGATTTACATATTATGTGATTGTTTAATAGTACATTACGACACAAGTGCGAAAAACATGAAATTCAAAACGAGTGGCGACACGAGTTACGAATTTCGTTTTTGCACGTGTCTCGTACGACGTTTTTTAGTGCAGATGGCCCTCCGAACTTTTGGACCTGACGTAAAATGACACACTGCTCACACTAGAGGCTAAAAAAGGCACCATCTCTACTAAAATAGTACATTACGACACAAGTGCGAAAAACATGAAATTCGAAACGAGTGGCGACGTTTTAAAACACGACCGCCGTGTTTTAAATCGACACGAGTTACGAATTTCGTTTTTGCACGTGTTTCGTACGACGTTTTTTAGTACAGATGGCCCTCCGAAGTTTTTGACCTGACGTAAAATGACACACTTCTCGCACTAGAGCCTAAAAAGCGCACCATCTGTACTAAAAAATCTATTATTTAAGAGGTTTATTAAATTACAGAATAAATCATATTTAAGCTTTCTTTTAAATCTAATTTGCAGGATTCGTCAGGTAGTACAAAAATAGATCCGCCACAGGCGTAGTCACACTACAATCAATGATAAAATCTGCCACAGGCTTCGTAAATATTACATTGTTTTTACTAGTAGTACCTAGTTATTGGTAGGCAGTATGAATACATTTGTCACCACCCCAACTCTTCCTGTGGGTGTCGACAGAGTCGACTGTGAGTCTGTCGACTCTGTCGAAATATCACTGACCAATTTACTGAAGATTTATTGTAGGCAGCAGCATGATATTATGTATTATTATTTCGGGCATTTTCAAATGTCTAAGTTTAGATCAACCGTAGCCGATTTTTTTCAATGGAATTTCAGTTCTAATATTATTATTAATATGTTACTTTTTTCAGCGTCACATCGTTGGCTACGGTAATGATATCTAGAATATTTGAGAATGACCGATTTATTTATTATAAGGAAGCCTAAATATATGTTTTTCGAGGTGATAAAGAAGAGCCTTAATGAAGAAATACCAGGAACTAAAAATAAATCTAAAAATAGCCCCGTTCCCCTTCACCTCCCATGTTTACACTAACTCATGACGATGAAAAATTAAATCGTACGTCACTAACGTAGCTGAAATGACAACCCTAAGCCTACTTGTGCAAAACGGCAGATTTCAGTACAAAACTACCGTCACTTACGACTTTATTGATTAGAGTGTGAAAATACGAGCAACGTCTTTTGAGCAACATTGATTTGCTGCCGCTAGACTGACATGTGTTTCTTATTCTTATATAGCTAAGGTGCAATATAGCTTCTGATTGTATTTCGTAGCGGTAAAAATAAGTATGTTTATTGTAAAATAAACACAGTGTAAATTAGTGCTGGAAGCATTCGGTACAATTAACATATAGGAGGGCTGAGACAAGTCATTAGTCATGTTCTAACGATAATCTTGGGATAACACCATCTGTCATTTGTATGGCTGAACTATTTGAGACTGTGTAGAATTGATGCTCTACCAGACGCTTTTACATACGGATTTCATGTAACGTTTCACGTATTACTGTTCATGACTTAAGTTCACCCTGTATAAACACTTCAATCCAAGATACAAATATTTGGGTGACAAATCAAAAGCTTTAATCAAACATGTCATTTTTAGTACAGATGGTGCCTTTTTTACGCGCTAGTGCGAGAAGTGGCTCATTTTACGTCAGGACCAAAACTTCCAAGGGCCATCTGCGGCCCTACCGCGAAAAACGAAATTCATAAATTTTGAGGATTTGTCTCTCTCACTTTAATGACGTCTTCGTTTGAGTGACAGAGAAAAATCCTCGAAATTAAATACGAATTTCGATTTTCGCGGTAGTAGGCCTGTACTAAAAAACGTCGTAGGTCCGAGACACGTGTAAAAAGGAAATTCGTAACTCGTGTCGATTTAAAACATCGCCACTCGTTTCGATTTTCATGTTTTTCGCACTTGTGTCGTAATTTACTGTAAAAAAAATGTCACGTAAGTTGTTTTTTTGTCGATATTAATCGATATACGAGTATTTCCTTGTACTGTAAAATTTACTTCCGATTAGGTATATTTATTTGATTGCAAGTTTGAGAAAAGTGCTATACTTGCTTCGCCTGGAAACTTAGCAAGCTATGTATCTCCACATGCGACCTGCTAAATTTGGTTTCCCGGCGTCTGCAGTAATGTCATATGAACTTTTCTGGATTCGGCTTGGTTTCAGACAAAATGATTTTTTTTCCAAAAAAATATTTCGATCATAACTCACTGAAAAATGACTGTACGATTAAAATTCTTATATTATGAGTTTCTATCTTTACATACTCATTGATTGACGTTAGAGAAAATAAGAAAAAAGTATGAGAAAAATGTTTCACTAAAAATAATAAAAAAAGTCTTACCATATAATTTATTACTGGTCATGTATAAAAAAAATCATAATAAAAATGCCCAAAAATGACATAAATTATGTCATGTGATGTGTAAAGTCTGTCGGGTTACTCATGATGACCACCCTTACAGGGATAAGTTCCCCTTTGTACCTGTTTGAATTGTTGTGTATTTTTTTTGTGTTCAATAAAGAATTTATATACCTACATACATACATATTACAACAAATGCAAATACAATAAACAAAACACACACGTATAATTTACAAAACAACAAAGCACGTAAAAATCCGGCAAATTACAATTCCCAACATAATGCACTACGTGTTCCATGTTTAATGGAAATGCATGTGCAAATAGTTGCAGCAGCGGCGATAAAGTCACATTATTCTATACAGCTTATCGGACATGTCGATAATTTCACTGACTGTACATTGTTTGCTCATTAACGAGATGTAATCGGATTATTGATGCGATATTTTATTTCAAGGAATGTCTTTGTACATCATAATCATTATCAGCCTATGATAGTCCACTGCTGGACGTAGGCCTCTCCTATCAACTATGCGTATAGACGCATTAGGAGGTAAATGCCCATAATCGCCACGCTGGGCAAGCAGATTGGCGATCGCAGTAATGTGTCCACTATGATGACGGCTACTGCTCATCATCAATCTTTTATCAAATAATGGTCAGTGACACTTCAATCCCTTAGTCGACTCTTACGACACCCGCAGGAGGAGTTGGGGTGGTGACAAATGTATTCTTACTGCCGTCACCACACGACCGGATTTGAGATTAAGGTCGTGTAAATATATTTTTGGCACCTGAACCGTAACGATATCTTTGACGTCGACTATACAATAGTGAAAATGCGGAAAAGTAAACAAAATTGGCCAAGTGCTTGCTAGGGTCCCGTAGTAAACAGAACCCATATCCCCTCGTATATGGTCTGTCTCAATTCGCTGGCTGTGTGACTCAACCTCGTATGATGGCTTACGAGGTTGTGTCATAAACATGTATTTCTGTACAAAATACATACATTTCATATACAAGGTTGAGTCATACACCCTGGACATACAGGTTGAGTCACACAACCATCGAATTGTATCACTGTAAAATAAACCCTGAAAAGAAAATTCTAATTTCCAACTACGTTAGTGACAGATGTCCTTTCGGTCGTCTTCATAGTTGAGGGGTTATAGTTTGGTTAGGGTTATGTCCGTCTGTCTGTCCGCAGCATAGCTCAGTGGTCGTTAGTAAACTCCATTTCAAATATCATGGCCCGATGTCACTGCAAAGTTTTATGTGACATCGGGCCATGGTATTTGAAATGGAGTATACTAGAAATTGGTAATTTGGTACAGGTATACAAATATTAGCCTCGCCAACAAAGTGGTACAATAAAATAAAGAAAAATTTGGAAAGACGGCTAAGCAAGCCACTAGAAAATGGTAATTTTCTTTAAAGGGTATTTCTTTTGCATGCATCAGCCTATTATAGTCCACTGCAGGACGTAGGCCTCTCCTATTAACTATGCTATACGCATTAGGAGGTAAATGCCCATAATCGCCACGCTGGGCAAGCGGATTGGCGATCGCAGTAATGTGTCCACTATGATGACGCTGCTGCCCATCATCAATATTTTATCAAATAATGGTCAGTGACACTTACGGCACCCGTAGGAGGAGTTGGGGTGGTGACAAATGTATTCTTACTGCCGTCGTCACACGGCCAATTGTATTTCTTTTAAACACTTGTAATTATAACAATGTAAGAAACCAGGAGCCCACTGTATAATGTGCTACGGGCCCCGCGCCTTTTTTTCCGGTTCTGTGCTTATAAATTTGACTATGCAATAAAACTATAGACTATGCAATCAGTATAACAAACGATAATAGTTATTGCCTACCTAATAATTATTCATCCTAAATAGGCTTCATTAGAAGAGAACCATTTCCCTAAAATTATGAAATCATTTCATTAACCAAATAAGCCATAACTTTAATTAAATACCTACTTTACAACTATTAAAATGGTTTTAAATGCTAAAACAATCACATTACTAAATTAAGCTTTTCAACTTAAAAGTCCGCTACGTTAAGGTTTAATTCCATTTGGATAATTTTGACAACCAAGTCATTACTTAACGTGTGATAATATATACAAAAAACCATCAAACTTTTCATTATAACCTTTAACAATATTGCTCCTTATCTATTCATTTAATTTTATTTTTATGGTCGCCTATAAAAAAACTAAACTCAAAAACTACGCGCTATAAAACACGGTTTATTTTCCAGTCGTAAAATCGTCATTCTGACAAAAAAGACGTATCTCCAAAGACGTTATCATTACTTACGTCTTTTTAGTTTACAGAAAAGTAGTATCAGATTTCCATAATATTACGTGGAGATACATAAGCGTGGAAACAGTAAATGTCATTCAACCCTAGGTGATTATCTGGTCTATAATTTTGGCTCATTTGGACAAAAAAACGATTTCCGTACAATGAGGTTTGTTACCGCAATTTGAGTCATAAAAATATGAGTAAAAAATCTCATGGAATCCGCTTATAAAGTCTATAAAAAAAAACGGTCGAGTATGTTTTATGGGCACTAATCAAAGTGGTATAAAAATGTGAGGACGTTTCTGTGTATTTGTCAACTAAAAAAATCCTATCCCTTTATGAAAACAAAGAGGACTTATACCATTTTTTAGTTGAAAGTAAAAAAGTAAAATAAACCTGCAAACATGCATTATTTCATAATCACGCACTTTCAGAACACAATCTTGGTCTTATCACCAACTTGAAACCTTAAGCCTGAAGTTTACATACATTTATTGGTAAAATTATTGATATTTATTAGTATTAACGTAAAAATATATCTGCGAACGTGTTCCACCATATAAGACGTCAAATACTATGAAAAGTCAGCTATATTTGTTTACCTTTTTTTACTTTCAAATGTAAAATGGTATAGATAGGAAGGATTTTTTTGACAGGATATATTTTTTTTTACTTTATGCTCTTATTGTTTTTAAACAGATCGAATATTATATTTTTTTAGACCATTACTATACTCTCGTATAGGTACAATATTACCTACAGAAAGTCATTGAAATTTTTCGCTATCCGGGTCTTAAATTAACGACATTAAAACAAGCTATTCTCATTCTAGATAAGACCTTTCGAAGGGGGAATAAATTGGACAATATTATGCAAAATGCAGAATTTATCGCGAAAATATAAGAACTAAAGTTTTACATACAGAATTATTTTTATTCACCGGCCAAATTTTAAAGGGGTAATTACGATACAATACAGGTCATATTGATGAACTTTTATCCTGGGACCGACATCCGATTCGAAAAAAAACCTGAAGTTCTATATATTTCCAACTGCTAATATCTCAGGTTTTGTATACTACCTATGACTCTTACATAGATTGGAACTAGATCTTGTATCCAACTCATTACTACAACTCTTAGGTAAAGTTTTCTATTAACATGTTTTTTTTTTAAGAATAATAAAATTGACGCCAGCATTAATTTAAAGCATCGTCCACATTTTACATATAATCACAATATTAAATAATAAAGTAAATGTTTCTACAACATTTTTTCTGATATCTGAATAAAGATTACATAAAATAAAGCTTTATAAAGGCTTCACACGTGAAAGCAAATAAAGTTTATCTTAACGGCCACCAGCGGCCATTAGTTCTATAACGACCGATATTTTTTAACAGCTGTTTCTCACGTCACTATATCAACATTCTAATGAAGATATTAAGTTATTGTTTATTACTTTATTAATAATATGTGATTAACCAAACACTAAATACCTGTTTTAAAACGGAGTCAAAATCCTTAAAACTGCGCAACGGATTTTGAAGCGAATTTTAATAGGGTGATTCAAGACAAAAGTTTTAGTGCCTGGGTGCTTAGCCAAGTTGCCAATCACTAACGCTTAATCGTCAATCGTAAACGAAAGGCAGCTAACTGTCTTTGTCGCACTAATAAGAAAGCGTTAGCGATGGCAACTTGTCTAAGCACCCAGGCATGCTAACACGAACACTGAAGTTCACAAATATCGGGAATCTTTCTCTGTCACTTTAATTACACCTTCTTTCCTATGTTAAAAGTCTTAAATTTCAGGTCAAAAGTCTTTCTAAAGGGGGAAAAAATTGCATGGAAACTTCCTTTATAAGAAATCATTTTTTGACGTGGGTTTCAGAATGTGTTCGATTTGTAAGTCGATCGGTAGTTTTAAAATGCCACGCTAATTGTTTGTCTCTAAAATTGATAATGCCTGGATACAGGTATGTGCAATGATATTGTTATCTGCAAAATAAAGTTTTTCTATTTGTTACATAATACCATCCACATTGTTGGTGTATGATATTCTTAAGGTCCTCGCGAAATTGCCTTTAACTTGAGTCACGTTCGGGCTATTAGTCCAACTTATACAACCATTGAAAAACAGCAAAATCTCATACAAAATCTATAAGACTTATAACCTTTTTCTTTTAAGTTACAGTATTAAAGTTTCGCCGATCAATGGACTTTGCGGATATTATGAAGTCGACCGAACGCTGAGCGTAGCGAGAGCTTCAAAGCTTGCAATCAGAGGACGCAGCCGAACGCAATAAGAGGCACTTGAACTGGCCAATAGTGGGTTTTGTGTGTTTGATGGAAAGGCTGTAGTCGACGTTCGACGTCAATCAATGCTGTTAGAGCCCAAAATATGTTCACAGGACTTTTTGCCTTGACGTTAAGGCGGTGGAAAGCTTTAACCGACGTTTGGGAAAGGATGCAAGAAAAATAATAACGTAAATTTTATTTTACTAGTTAACACTTTGTTTTATCCCTTTAACGGGCAAGACTAAAAAAAAACGTGGGTTCAAGCCTCAACGCCATTATATAGTACGAAACATTCTGTACAAGAAAAAAATACAAAAAGATAGTGCTATAGGGTTGTCGTTTTTGAGACCGGTGCCCTATAAAGGGTTATACAGTGGACGTCAAAGATCATTACGGTTTAAGTGCTAAGAATATATTAACGGTAAAAAAATCCGTTTTTGTTACCAAAAAATTATAGGAATCTGGTAACAAAACGGAAACTTTCTCGGTCCTTTTGGGAAATATGGTGGATCTTGCATGCGTCATTGACTCTACCAGCCTCTATAAATATCGAAGCCTGATCGAAATGTAAAAACTTTTTGAGGATTGCTCATCTGTCAACATACAGGATGTAAGTCTAATACGTGTTCGTTTAGGAAATAATAAGTACATTTAGATAACTTTTACTTAAAATTAGAGCATCAAAATTATCCGAACGAAATAATTCGGCGCGCAATGTAGAGCAACACACTTAAATTAAACGCTCGTTGACAGCTAATTTCAAAAGCAGATGACAAAACTCCATGTCTTCCATTAACAAATAATTGTACCTACCTAAATTGCTGTTTCGAAAATCTTAAAAAAATTTGTCGGGTCATAATCAAGTGAAATTAAAAAAAACTCGTAATGCTTGAATACACAAATGAATCCCATACCTGATTTATTTTATCGCCCGTATTAGATTTACACAAGGTATTCTATGTAAAAAAACACATGGCTTTTGCTCTTATTAGCAGGTTTCCGAGAACTTTTCCCCACCTACCCATAATTTCAACCCCGCATCCGCAAATCAAACATGAGTAATCTCCATTAAAACGAACTAATAACCGTACTAGTTAAACAGTTTACAAGTACAAAGGGCTTTATCTACAAGTTCATAACTGGGTGTATTACGAACGCTTGCCGAGGTATTGAAACGCTTATGCCGACACAACATTGGTCTAAGGCGACCGGCTTTGCGGAAAACCATACGTGCGAGAGGGAGTGCCCATATCAGCATCCCGCTCCAACTCATGGATTTGCTCGCCGCTGGTCGCCTTAGACCAATGTCGTGGCCAGGACATTATGCCGCGACCACGACATTGGTCTAAGGCGACCGGCTTAGCGGAAAATCATACGTGCGAGACGGAGTGCCCATATCAGCATCCCGCTCCAACTCATGGATTCGCTCGCCGCTGGTCGTTAGACCAATGTCGTGGCCGCGGCATTAGACGAAATTCGTTCGTTACATAAAACGTGATTCGTCGAAATTCGATGATTTCGTAGAGTGGGGGATAGAATAGCAAATGCTCGTTTGGTCTGAATGCACCTTCATAGAAGATTTGAATTCATCGTATTTTTTCACTGCGAAATTTCACTTTGTAATTTTAGAATTATAACTAACGTGAGACTCAAACATACTAAGTTCGTAACACAAAAATTATAACGATAAATCTTGTTTCCAGTAAAGACCTGTATTTATTTTATAGAAAACGTTCCACCGTAATAAGGACCTCAAGCTAAGGTCACGTGACACTGGTACCAAGAGCTCTCAACCGAGACCCCAAGATCATAACAGATCCGGCAGATACCCGTTGCCCCCAATTACGGCATACGTATCGGACCTCTAACAACTAAGTTCCGTATTGCCTTGGGCTGTTTTAGGCTCAAGTGTCTTATTACGTGTCAATATTGCTTTAAATTGGGTACTGTATTTTGCGTGCTTCATCGCATGGTATTAGTGGTTTCTTGTAAATCCACAAATCTATTCACTGAACAGTTTCATTATACAGTTTTTTTTGTTTCGCTATGTCCGCAGCATAGCTCAGTGACCGTTAGTGCTAAGAATTTGAAATTTCGTATAGGTATTAATTACGCTCACAAAGCGGTAGAACAAAATAAAGAAAAAACTGTTTGGGTTACCTCCCCTACATGTGAAGTGAAGGTGATTTTTTCTATTGTTTTAAATACTAAAACGTGGGGTATCGTTCAACAGATATTTTAAAAAGAATAAAGGCCCTATAAGAAAATTATTTTTTCATCACACTTGCTGCCTCAGCACACCATTGCTTGCATGCGTAGCGGGAGTAATAGAAAAGTGAAGTTCCTAGGGAGTAATAGAAATACCAGTACGTCTTAGGATAATATTTTTTGTTAAAATTGATTTTTTTGTCGGCAAGTGTGATGAAAAACATTCTATACATCACGGTCAGTAAGCTGAATACTAAGTATACTAACTCGAGTCATTAAAAGCCCTCCGCCTACGGCGTCGTGCTTCAAACACTATCATTAGTAATTCCGTACTTACCTCCCTTGATGCACAATACTCTTTTGTCCTTTATTTTTCCGAATAAAATCTGTAATAAAAATACAAATGTACCTAGACAAAACGTAAACATAAGCACACGACTGAAATGATAATGCGTGCTTTGAAAAATAAAAAACCTTATCTTTCTGTACAAAAAATACAATATTAAAAACAATTGTATTCCATAAGATAACATTTTGTTTTCTGTTACCGCGACAGATATTTATGAAAAATTAAATTATAGAAACGAATTATTACTACCTATATTAACAAAATCTCAACGTTTCGAACTCCTTACAGCAACGGGTAACTAGACCAGTTAAAAAAATATTTTGTGAATTTTTACTATTTCATATATTTCAGGCTATGTATGCATGATGTATTCAGGCTAGTTATTTAATATGTGCAGCTTTTATTTCAGTTTGTCAGTACATATGTATAGATAGTAGCATGCCTAGCCAAAAATACCATTCTGCAATCGTATACGATAAGCGATAAGTATCAAATGTATAAGAATGACAGCCACGGGACATTTCGTTCGATATAAATTCGGTAATGACTAACCCGCTTATTCAAAAAAAAGGACTCGTAACTTAACAAACCGCTAAGTAAATAAAATAATAAATAATGATAAATGAATAAATGTCTTGGGACATCTTACACAAATTAAGTATTGTTTGTTCCTTTCACTCTTGTGGACATATTGATAAGATCGAAAGGGACAAACAATACTTAGCAGCTTGCGAAGTTAGAAGACGTTTACGATATAAATGTCATTGCAAAATGCAAATACGTAATTAGGCAAAGCAACCCCTACTGAACGCGACGCGACAGACAGCACGAATGCATATATTATAATTCTCCTTTTATGTCGTCTGACGTCTGTGGGTGACGTTTTATTGTTTAATTTTATAGCGAAACAAAACGCAGCTTTGTATACGAGTATTTTATAAATATGACATTCTGCGGCATTAGAAAAATAGAACGAACTGAACTTAATTTTATGTTTAATTGAAATATTTAAAATTTAATTAGATGCCACAAAACATATATTATATTGAAAAATATCCTCCTGAGTCCTGGATAAAAAATGAGTAGGTACATTAGCATAAAAGCCGAGAGTCCTTTATAACACTATCAGCGTAAAGTCCTGGATAAAAATCGAGTACGCTCGCATAAAAGCCGAGAGTCCTTTATAACACCATCAGTGTTGAGTCCTGAACTTTCTGTCGCTTATTTTAAGGTTTAAAATGAGTCTGTCAGATTTTTGTTGGAACAAAGTTGGTTATATACTCAAAGAGGTACACTTTAAGCATAATTTATTTTACAAATTATTTGGGCGTTATAAAGGCCTCTCGGCTTTTATGTGACTAAGATTATATAAACATCATGAATCAACGTCCTCCCAAAACAAGGTTTCTTATAATCGCGATTTTTGATACTAAATTTTTTTTATTGGTTTTTATTGTCATACCCGTAAATTAAATCTAACTAACCCAACCTATAGATATTTATCACACCTATTTTTTGTAATACCAATAATAAAGTTCCTTTGAGGATTTAGTAATGGAGTCGGCTTCATATCGTTTCCCCTCTGCCAAAGACTTTGGCCAAGAATTTGTACATTGACCAAACTTGTTTATAAAAACTATTTCATTAATCGATTCTTCGCAGTCTTGTAATCGTTATGTACCCGTAACAAGCTCCGTCAAAATGCCTGTATGTGCTATGTATGGATTCAAAACTCGTTCAAATACATCATGTATACAAAATAAGCGATACCATTTCATATCTTGCCTTTATTTGTTTATATTACAACATTTTATTACATAAAATTGTTCAAGAAAATCAAGTACCAGGGAATCGATAGCAAAATCGGTTTCAAAAATATCGCACACAATTCGTATTTTCATTTTTGACTGATGGAGAAAGTTTGACATTTATTGTATTCTCGTATTTAAGGTTAATAAGGTCTACCCATCTTTAAATTTTGTAGGAAATATCAGACTTAGTGAATCAAGTAAGACAGAAGACTCTGCCTTGGTCTAATGTTAAGCTTATATGTAAGCCAATAAGGTTGAATATTTATTGCGCTTATTTGGAATACGTATTACGCGCGAAAATACATAGTGATGTGAACGTTACTCTTTATGACACAATGTCGAGAGTAGGTATAAAATGTCGAGATACGGACACTTGTGTTTACGTATATTAGTGTTCTCACAGTAAGTAAATAAAGACACAGTCTTATCGAATTCAATAACTTCATTTTTACAAGTGTAAGGTTTTGTTGCACCATGGCGTGTATATTAAATTATTTATCATAAAAAGTAGTTTTACTGACCATTCCGGTGACGTCATAGTTTGGTGGAAGGGCAAAAAGAGCGGGAGTTGGCACAAATGGCGCGAGTGGCATTCTAGTTCTGGGAGCGTAGCTGGATGGCAGTATTGTATAACAAGTTAAAGTAGTTGTACCAAGGAATTGCTTGTTCTAGTCTAGTTATGTTTGCTGGTTATTTAATGTAAAGTGTTTCCTGTAATAAACCTAAAGTGAAAAACTGCAGTGACGTTGACTATTATTTTGAGGTGTCTTACAACTCAGAAGAGGTGATAACAGAACTCCGTAAGTACTCGCCCATATACTTTTGATATAGTACAGATTTTATGGTGAGCCATAAGGCTTGATATTTACTGTATTTTGATTAATTTAAAAAAATTTATTTGGTTTTAAAGTTACCTAATTTACATTGTATATACATTTATTTGGTTTTAAGGTTGATTTACATTGTACATAAATAAATTAAACGCCTTATTCCATTCCCGTTATGGTAAATGTAATTATATCTAATTTAATGACACGTGGCTGTTTTGAGGTTATGCATATCTACCGCATTCTCTTTATTAGAGTACAAAAACGTTTTCTGAGCTACTTATTGGATTGAATACCTACCTAAATAATCTTTTACAATTAATCTATTGACTCGTAGTTGTTGAGAGGTTATGCATATCTACTACATTATTTTTAGTATACAAAAACGCTTTCGGATGAAAATTAAAGTAGGTTATAGATAATGGAACATTGGATATTGAATACCTATACTACCTAATTAATCTTTTACAAAAAAATAATAATGATGATAAGTAAAAAAAAAAAAAAAATGTGTTTTTTGAAAACGACTCATAGGGTCCGGGGTATTCAAAAGGGGGTCAAAATTCGGTTATTTTTTTGATTTTACGCGTAGTTTCCGAGATATTTTTGTATTTACTCATAGCTTGTTCCTTTTCGAATCTGATTACCTTGTTAACATTTCTGGAGGAGTTTCAGGGCAATGAACGGTGAAAGGTCTCATTCCCGGAGCCTTAAAACTCCCTTCCGTGACCGCTCGAGATCTAAGCGTAGCGAGGTCGGTGCCCGACCCAGATCTCGCAGCCGCAGCCACGAGCGACGCCTGAAAGAGCGAGAACTAGCCCTCCAGCGGGAGCAAGATCGGCTTCAACAGATGAAGGAAGATTTGCAAAGGGAACGCGACGCCGAGCGCCGCTCGAGGAGGAGTGAGCGCTGCAATTCCCCGAGGCCAAGCCGGACACGACGCAGCCGGAGCAGGGCGTCGCGAGCTGGGACCGCCCGGGAGCCTCGCAGCCGCAGTCGGCAGCCAACCGCCAGGATAAGACGAGACAGAGTCGGAAGGGACTCCGCAAGCTCCGATCGGCGACATACCAGGTCATGTAGTCCTACCTTTTCTTCTAAAGATATTGTTCACATAATTAAGTCGATTAAGGATGTCTTGCCAACCCAGCCGTCAGGTCCGAGCCAAGTTCCGGCTAATAGAAATATCGATCATAAGAACATTATTCCAGAATTTAATCCATCTGACAAAACCCAAAGAATTCAAGTCTGGCTAAAGAAGGTAAATGAATGTGCAAAGGTCTACGGCTGGGATGAAAAGACAATAATACATTTTGCCATGCAGAAGCTGTCGGGGCTAGCTAAAACATGGTTCAACAGCCTCAACACTATTTTGTTTTCTTGGGAGGAGTGGCAAGTTAAATTGGTTAACGCCTTCCCATCAGAGCAAAACTATGGCCAACTGCTAGAAGACATGCTAAAGCGTAGAAGTAAGATTAATGAACCTGTAGAAGTTTATTTTTACGAAAAGTTGGCGCTGTTGAACCAATGCGAAATTACTGGTAGGCGCGCAGTCGATTGCCTCATCCATGGCATAGGTGATAGAATGTTGCGGTCTAGTGCCTTGGCACTTCGATGCGAGGATCCTGATCAATTGCTTAAATTCTTACTAAGTAATAATAAGGAGCCGTATGCCCAGTATCCATTACCTAAAGATAGAAATTCAAATGGGGGGGATGATAAAACGCATAGCCGTATTGGAACGAAGTCGAATCCAAATTTATTTTGTTATAATTGTAGGGAGAAGGGTCATCCCTACTCTAAATGCTCACGACCGTTGCTCAAATGTAATATATGTCAAAAAATAGGGCATAAGGCCGAGTCTTGTATTTCTAGGTCTGACGCGGGGCCGGCCAAGACCGAAGGTGTAGCTAAAATTTTGCGCATATCGGGATCGAACCCGAATGATAAATTCATGAAACCAGTATGCGTTAATGGTGTGACCCTAGAAGCATTCGTAGATCTAGGTAGTGAAGTTACGCTTATACGCGAGACTAATTTTGCGAGCCTTGGGATTTCTCATGACGGCTTACCATCTACGATGAAGGGATTTGGGAATAATTTAGTGCAATCCTTGGGATCAACAGACCTAACTTTGACAATCGATGGTGTGACCGCTATCGTTTCGTGTAGGGTTGTTAGCGACAGTTTCCTTGAAAAACCCGTTCTCGTGGGCCAGACATACTCCGAGCAACCACATGTCATAGTTTATAAAGACGCAAACAAATTACAGTTTCTACACGTAGGCAGTGAACTGCCAGACATACGCGATGATGAGGGACAGTTAGAGAGAATAAGGATTATCGCACATAATACAATTTATGGTGCTGTTAGCGTACGAGCTGCCACGAGTACTATGGTTAATGGTAGCTTAATGTTAGATACTAAGGTCGTGGGGAAACCTAATGAACAATATGTAGTGTGCGGGGGTATTTACGAAGTAAAACAAGGTATTCTTTTTATAATGGTAATGCCGTGTTCTCTGCCCTGCCGATTACAAGAAAACTTTGTGGTTGCACGGGCGGAGCGCATTCAGGCTGTGTGTAGGCTAGCTAGCGTAGGTACTTCATTTAGCTCCGATACCCATGCAACGGAAATCTCAACTCCACCTTTAGATGAAAGTCTAGTTCAGATAGGTGAGGGTGTTAATAAAACTGACAAAATAAAGCTTATGGAACTACTACAGCGTTACAATGATTGTTTTGCTTACGATCTCGCCAGTTTAGGGTGCACAAATATAACCGAGATGAAAATCGAACTTAGTAGCACACGGCCAGTCGTATATAGACCGTATAGGCTGTCGCATCACGAACGCGAAAAGGTCCGTTTAATGGTAGACGAAATGTTACATGCGGGGGTAATTAGGGAGTCGGTTTCGAATTACTCTAGCCCTATCATATTAGTTCGAAAAAAGGATGGTGGTGTTCGACTGTGCGTCGATTATCGGATGTTAAATTCGGTCACAGTCAAGGAGCGATACCCCATGCCGATCATAGAGGACGAGATCGCTCGTCTAGCCGGCCAGGCTTGGTTCATAACGCTGGACCTTATGTCTGGTTACTACCAGGTGCCAATCTCCGAGGACAGTCGACATCTGACCGCGTTTGTCACGCCGGATGGTCAGTACGAGTACAATCGTATGCCATTCGGCTTGGCAAACGCGCCCGCGGTTTTCCAGCGGATGATGAACCATGTCCTAGGTCCGGCTAGGTTCGATAAAGCCACCGTATATATTGACGATGTACTGATTTACGGCAAAACGCCTGCTGAGTGCTTAGAAAAATTGGAGGATATCCTGCTCTCATTAAGAAAAGCCAATCTCAAGCTTAACCTGTCCAAGTGTAGTTTTTTGCAAGACAAAATTAATTATCTAGGCTTCGAGATAAGTGCGGCCGGTATGCGCCCTGGAAAAATGAAAATTCAAAGCGTGGTCGATTTTCCCCGTCCTGATAACGTGCACGGCGCTCGACAATTTCTTGGGCTTGTAAGTTATTTCAGGAAATTCATACATGGTTTTGCGCAACTGGCACAGCCCATAACGACATTGCTGAAGAAAAATGCCGTGTGGGAGTGGGGAAAAGATCAAGATGATTCATTTAAAATCTTGAAAGATAAACTGTTTAAGAGGCCTGTATTGGCTATTTACGACCCGACAGCGGAAACTGAGCTCCACACGGACGCCAGTAGGTTAGGTGTAGGCGGTATTCTTTTACAGCGCACTGAGGGGAGTGGGGGTGCCTTTCATCCGGTGGCGTACTATAGTCGTCAAACCACACCGGAAGAAAAGAACTTCCACTCCTACGAGTTGGAAACGTTAGCCGTCATATGTGCGTTGAAAAAGTTGAGAGTATACTTATTAGGCAAACCATTCAAAATTGTAACCGATTGTAGCGCGCTGCGCTCGACTTTCGAGAAACGCGACCTTATACCTCGAATAGCTAGGTGGTGGCTAGCATTACAGGAGTTTGAGTGCACAGTTGAATATAGGGCTGGGAGTAAAATGGGACATGTGGACGCATTATCAAGGAATCCTATCGCTGACAATGAGACCGTATGTCCAGAACAATATCCCGCCGTTATGGCAATTAGCGACAATGATTGGTTACTCACACTACAACTGGGTGACTCAGAACTGTGCCGAATTCGTGATATACTCAGTAATGACCTAGATCCCAAGAGCTTGGAGTATATTAAATCTAACTATGTGATACGAGATAATAAGTTATTTAGATGCGTGGGGGGCGACAGCGAGTCTTTGAGGTGGGTAGTTCCGAAAGGGGCAAGGTGGCAAATCTGCAAAAGAAATCATGATGACATTGGTCACGTGGGGTTCGAAAAGACGTTAGAGAAAATTAAAGGAAATTACTGGTTCGCGAAGATGAAAAGGTTTATCAAGAAGTATGTGGGAGCCTGCATCGAATGTGCATATGCCAAAAAGACTGCAACGACACGCGAAGGGCTCCTACATCCTATTGAAAAGATTGAAAAACCTTTTCATACACTACACATTGACCACCTTGGGCCTTTCGTACGATCCAAATCAGGAAATACTTACATACTGGCTGTGGTTGACGCCTTCACAAAGTTCTTGTTTATTAAACCAGTCAGAAATACTAAGACTCAGAATGTACTTAAAGCATTAGAGGATATTTTTGACACGTTCCGTACGCCTGAAAGAATAGTTAGTGACCGCGGCTCTTGTTTTACTTCCCACGCTTTTAAGAGATTCTGCCTTGGTCGTGGTGTTAAACATATACTAAACGCAGTTGCGAGTCCAAGATCGAATGGCCAGGTTGAGCGATACAACCGAACGATCCTGGACGCGCTGACTGCTCAAAACCTCAAGGGAGATGAAAAGGATTGGGATAAAAGTCTGGGGAGGATTCAGTGGGGACTGAATAATACCGTACAGAAGACAATAGGTAGGGCACCTGCAGAAGTCATGTACGGGGCGGCGATGATAAGCGAGTATAATCCAATGTTGAACGAGGTAACTGACGAAACTAGACCTGAATCGTCCCTGTCATCGATTCGTGATGAGGTGAAGTGTAATATTGATGAGGCTCAAGACGCACAAAAAAGACGTTACGACCAGGGTAGGCGACCAGCACGTTCGTACAACAATGGCGACTTGGTTAAGATCACGAAGGTGGCTTTTCAAAATAATGGTAAAAGCACCAAACTTATGCCGTCATACGAGGGCCCTTTTAAAATAATTAGAGTGCTGGGCAACGATAGGTATAGGGTTGCTCCAATCCCAGGTTATGAAGGAATGAGACATAGGCGAAAAACCACGGTAGCCGCCGATAGGATGCGGCCGTGGATTCACATAACAGCATTAGAAGTTGATGATGATAGTGACAAAGAGATAGTTTATGATAGGAATGATATTGATGATGATTGCTAAGAACGATATTTATATAGTCGTGAAGTCTGTATATAATATAATCTCATTATTAGTTGCTGATCATGTGTTTATTATCTTGTTTCAGGTCAAGCGACGGAAGACGCGGAAATGGTTGGCGCTCCTAACTTGACCTGGGACGAGAGGCTGTCTATCGGTTATTTCATTGGATAAATGGTTAACTGGTTACTGGATACATGGTTAATTGGTTACTGGATATATGGTTAATTGGTTACTGGATATATGGTTGATTGGTTACTGGATATATGGTTGATTGGTTACTTAGTTACTGGTTAAACGGTTAATTGGTTACTTGGATACTGGCTATGCTTAATTGGTTACTGGATAAACTGTTAATTGTCTTATACTACTACAAGTTAATTGTACTTAATTATAAATACAAAAATAATACTTAAGTGTTACTAGGAAGTTTCTTAAGACTTGGTAATGACTAATGATTTGTTTTAATTTATCTAATTTCATTATGTCATTTTTGTTTGGTCATATAGTGCCTAATAACAATAATGTTTTTTTTCTCTATTATATTTTTTTAAATGTATAGCGTCATTATAATCAGATGGAATGTCATTCGCTGCCGAGTGTAAGGTTCCACCGGGTACGTGCCTGGGTCATGCACGTCGCCAGGATGGTCGAGTGTAAGGTTTTGTTGCACCATGGCGTGTATATTAAATTATTTATCATAAAAAGTAGTTTTACTGACCATTCCGGTGACGTCATAGTTTGGTGGAAGGGCAAAAAGAGCGGGAGTTGGCACAAATGGCGCGAGTGGCATTCTAGTTCTGGGAGCGTAGCTGGATGGCAGTATTGTATAACAAGTTAAAGTAGTTGTACCAAGGAATTGCTTGTTCTAGTCTAGTTATGTTTGCTGGTTATTTAATGTAAAGTGTTTCCTGTAATAAACCTAAAGTGAAAAACTGCAGTGGCGTTGACTATTATTTTGAGGTGTCTTACACAAGTGCTACTTAACGCTAGTTGGACCTATATTATAAATTGTATTTAGGTACTTACTAAAATATCACTAAGGAATATCAATATCACCGGCCTTATTGCAAAAACTTGTATGTATACGCACCTACGCACCTTGTACCTACGCACTTGTATTCAAATTGTATCCTTACGAGTATTCACAATTAAGCCTCAGTGAGTTTTACCCCAGCTAACTAAAACTTTCTTACTACAACAAAATAAATAATACTCGTATGTACACTCGTATGGACATACATACATTGTTTTCTTTCACAACCGCTAATTAATATTATTTATTAAATGTTATAATTGATTTACGGATTTCGAAATGCACGTGATTGACCGAGACTTTCCTTACAGTTACAGCCTTCGTAGTCAAAGATCGCGATAAACGAAAACATAATCAATTGAAGTAGGTTAATGGCAAGACATTCAGGCGGTTTTGTATTAAAATTGGTTGATTAATTAATAACTGTTACTAATTGTCTGTTTACTTTTATTTAAATACTCAAAACAACAATATATAGTACCAAGGTGCACGTCAATCTATGACGTTTAGAAAAATATATCGATACGATAATCTTCAGACACTTGAAAGCCATATTAATCGGTTCGATTACACCTACGTCGATAGTTTGAAATTGTGTCCGCATAGAAATTTTACTGTATTAGTGTGATAATTTAACTTAGTGTTGTGGTATTGTTAAAGTGTGCGTGAGTAGTAACGAGAAGAAGAAATGCATTTGTAGTTAGATCGTTTACATGTGTGCTACCTCGTCCCCCTCGGAAATTGGCAGAATGTTTTGTTAGAAAAGTTATAGCAATACCGTCTCCCCATACTAAATCCTCAAAGTAAAGTTCATATTATCTTAACAATTGCAAATTATATGCATTAATTCATTATTAACGATTTTCACTTTCAACAACATACCGGACTCTTAAGTAGTTATAACTTGGGCGCAATTCGTTATTTTACCCTTTGTACAGTTACATCTCAAAGAAACTTAAAAATGCCCCAGCATCCATGAATACTAAATTACATCAGTATCAACAAATTTTAACGAACCTCCTTCAGATAAAATAACACAATAAAGTGAGCGCCATCTTGTAATTGGTTTATATAAACGAACTAGTCGCTACTCCCGAGGGGAGCAATTTAATTGTATACCCCTTTGTCGCAGAACTGAATTGGTAATGGATGCTTTACAATTACTCACTTTCGTTACGATAATTGAAAAACTTTAAGTAATAATTGTACTCGTACAGGATGCTTAGCCAAGTTACCAATCGCTAACGTTTTGTAGCGTATCGTAGTTTTCCCTCTCTGTCGCTCTATCATATTAGTGCGACAAAGATGGTTAGCTGCCCTTCGTTTACGATTGACGATTAAGCGTTAGCGATTGGCAACTTGTCTGAGGACCCAGGTGTTTTTCAGAATGTAAAGTGGGGTAAGATGAAACGGTTTTTTTAATGGGGAAGACAAAAAATCGTCCTTCTGGTACAGTGTAGATATACAGGTAGTTTTTTGTCTTACCCCATTAAAAAAACTGTTACATCCTACCCCACTTTACTATATGATTTGAGTTTGATTGTTAAACGAAATGTTTATTTTCAGTACAGAAGGTGCTTTTTACGCACTAGTGATCAATTTTTTGTCAGATCGAAAATCTGTACTGAAAAACGTCGTGCGATACATGTGGGCAAAAGAGATTCGTAACTTGTGTCGATATAAAACACTTCCCTGCGTCGTGTTATAATTTATCACCACTCGTTTAGAACTTGATGTTTTTCGCACTTGTAAGAATTATAGGTAAAGTACGATTTTACGCGAACACTAATGAATATATCTAATTTTAAATACCTAATTTTAACTAAAAATGTGTGTGAACGCAAGTTTTAAGGTTTTTAGTGATAAGACCAAGATTGTGTTGTGAAAGTGTGTGATTGAAATAATACAAGTTTTTACGACTTGTATTAAGATTTTGACTGGTCTCTCAAATGCAAACAGAATGCCAACCGACCGTGAGATAGCCAGGAGACGGCATAAATCTACATAACTGTGGGTGACAGACGACAAAAACACTCCAATAATCCGGCCTATGAATGAGATGACATAAACGCTGCCATTTGACCCCTTGCAATAAAAATCGTTAATGTACCGTGTGAGTTTCGCTAAATGACATTGGACTAAACTTGGATAAATTATCGAGAGCATAGAACTGCATGTTTAGTGGTATTGTGTGTTGATAAGTGTTTAAGTACAACCTGACAAGCATTTTACAGGGTGGATCTAGCAATGTACGGGTGAATAAACTTTTTTCTGTCTGTTATTGCCATGGTTACGGTCGCCTGAGTCACGCTGGTTTCATGCAAATGTCTGGTGTTGATAAGCCCTTTCCTTAATGGGCCACCTACAGACATGCATTACTTGCATATTTGCCTACTTTAAGTAGCATAATTTTGCATAAAACCAGCGTGATTCAGGCTACCGTAACCATGGCAATAACAGACAGAAAAAGTTGATTCACCCAGCTACAAGTTGCAGAATATTCTCATAATTGCGGAAATATACTCGGAAATTTCCGAGAATTTTCATGAGAATTTAAGAGTAAGTTCTCATTGATGTTTCCATGAAAACTTATAAAAAAGTGTTATGAAGAATAGTTTATTTCACAATTGAGTAAACAAGGCATAAAAAAATCATGTATAGGTATACAATTGTTTTTGATGCGCATGATTCAATTGTTTGTAAAATTTTAATTGCCGAGAACATTCTGTATAGAAGTTTTGCAACTTACGAAACTTCTCCTTGGTAGAGATAAATTAAATAAAAAAAATCTTATAAATAACATTAATAATAAAAATCTCTAAACATTATTGTGGCAGGTGTCCCGACCTCTTTTCTATATTTCATTTTCTGGATGGATATCCATCCTCTATTGATTCATTCATTACTTCTCAATAGTCTATATACGCTTGCTGGGACCGGTTTACGGATATCTATTGATGTGCCCGTGAATGGGTTGCAGCAAGTGTACAACACAGCAAAATTCTCCAAAGGGCAGAGGCCGGCAGAGGAGGGCAGAGGCTTGCGGGGATACAAATCCAACACGTAGAGACGTGTTGGATCTGTATCCCCACAAGCCTAAAAAAAACCGGGATTTATAAGCCCGTGATTCCCAAGGAGATACAAACAAAATCTCTAATAAAGTATCTTTTAAAATTTAAAGATAGTTTAAAAAATTAAACGATTTCAAAAAATTTTAAATGTAAGACTTAATAACTTTGGGTTTATTGAATTTGTCTTTGAATTGAATTCGAGCCTCAACAATCACACATTGACAAAATCGTCTATTCGAGCATCTATCGCTGTCAATCCAACGAAGCACACATCGGAGTGAATTAGTACATTTCGATGCAAGTGCAAAAAAAAATAGTTAGGAAAAAAGTCGTTCGATACACGTGTTCTTTTTAACTCGAGTAATTGTCGCCTTGGTTTCACTCGGACCCTCATCGAAAAAAAAAATTTTCACTTGTATCGAAATGTACTATTTCATAACAAGTGCCTTAAAAACTAACTAGTGCGCAAAGTTTACTTTGCCGCACTAGTTAGGAAAAAGATTTTGCGTAGGTCTACAGCTCTTGGTTAGGACGCAGAATTGAGTGAAACGAAACATTTCCAATACGCACCAGACAAGGACAAAACTTATCTCATTGTCCCGTGGCATTAGGCGTTGTTCACACAAGCCTATTCAGAGCTAGAGCGTGAAATGAATGCTATTTGGCCGCAAGCTTCGTCACCCTTATTTTTTTGTTCATCCTTCCATTGCAAATTGCAATGCGGATGGAATGGCAACGGCACAGATACGCGTCTAAATGGATCACGCCAACTCTAAAATATATTCTTCTAAAATAAAATTCTAAAATATTTAAGTCAATATTAAAAGTATTTATTGTCATCTATTATCTGTTCGTCAGTAGAAAACCAAAAATGTGAAAACAAATCTAAAAGCTTACACTTACACCCCCTTGTTCATAAACGTTTGTTAAGTTGAAAAGCCGCTAATAATTGTTTGTCCCTTTCGGTCTTAACAATGTGTCCGTAAGAGCAAAAGGGACGAACAATTATTGGTGGCTTGTTAAGTTAACAAACGTTTATGAATGAGGGGGTTCACGTACTTTTTGAAGACAATAGGGCATAGTTATGGAATATCGAATCAAGCGACTGAAGCCTGTCATTTCAGTTGAATCTTTCTGTCAAAAACTAACGTTATTATTTTCAGTGACAGACTTCTGTCGCTTGATTCGATGTTCTATAACAATATTATATTGGTCTTATCACCAACGTAAGACCGTAAACATTGACATGACGTAAAATGACACACTTCTCGCACACAAAATCAACGAATTTCGACGAATTACGTTTTGTGTAGCGAACGAATTTTGTAGAGTAGGGGATAGAATGAGCATTCGCTCGTTTGGTGTAAACCCGCATGCAGCAAGATTACTCGAAATTATTTTATTAGGCACAAGGTTTTAGAAAATCACTGCGTACTCTAAGTAAATATTTGTCTGTTGCCAGCGATTACGCCTCCCGTGGCGTGTGTAGTCAAACGAGATTACTATTATAGTGAATACGGTGGAAGAAAGCCTTTTACTTAATAATGCGTTATCGAGGGAAAAGCCTTTTAATAATGTATCCAAGAAAAGTGTCAAAGCATTTTGATTTTGACGCATTTTCAAGTGGCTTTGTACATTTTATAATAAATATTGAATCCGCATTATTGACGCTAAACTTAAGTGGCAGTGAGTGGGGCAGATTGGACATAGAACTGATGGCCGTTGGGGCGGAAAGGTTTTCTAGTAGTGGCGACCACGTACCGGAAGGCGCAGCGTGAGTAGGCCCCCTACAAGATGGCTGATTATCTGGTGAAGGTTGCAGGAATCCGCTGGAGGCGGGTGGCGCAGGTCCGGTCATTGTTGCAATGTTTGAGGGAGGCCTATGTTCAGCAATGAACGTCTTTCGGCTGATATAGTGACGATTTTGAATGAGACGCATATACAGTCGCTATTAGATAGCTGGGCGGCCAGAGTACTCACAAATGGGTCAAAATTCTTTTCGTTGTCTTGTTACATACCACTTTGTCACACATTTATTTGCTGTTTCGACTCAATTCAATACATTAAAAAAAAACCGGTGCACTTGTATTTCTTTTTCATGCTAGAGTTTAATCCATACATCAGAAATTGAAAACAAAACATCATCTCATACCAAAATCACCATGTTTGTCGACACAAACGTCACGTTTTTTAGGTACACAAATTAAGAAAACGAAAAGAATTTTGACCCGCCTACGCCCAACAGTGGACTGAGAAAAGCTGGCTATGTAAAGTTTCAGTAGTAGCAGTTATTATGTTCCTAAAAATAAGTTGTAGCCCCTAGTAATATTTTAGGTGTTTTCAATTTTATCAAACCTTCCGAATCTTCCAAAACCGTCACAGGCAACGAAGTATTTTCCGACTCAGAGACCCCACGGGAGACCCAAGGGCTGGCAGCTTCCTCGCTCAACGCATTAAGGCCCGGCCACGACATTTGGTCTAAGGCGACCAGCGGCGAGCGAATCCATAAGTTGGAACGAGATGCCGATATGGGTGCGAGAGGTCGCACGTATGGTTTAGACCAATGTCGTGGCCAAGCCATTAGCTTGACAATCCAGCGAGGAAATGCTGCCAGCGTCCTGGGTACCACACCGCAGTCCTGTTTTAGATTTATTTAGTTTTATTTTAGATTTTATTTAGTTTTTGTTTAGTTATACTTTTGAAACCTTTTCGACTCTATTCCATTATACGAGTAATAAGATCGAAATTTGGCAAATTTTTGGCTGAATACTCCTTGTTAACGTTGTTGTTAACGGTACATAAGTCAATTTCCTCAAATTAACTCAATCCTAAACTAATTAATATTATAAGTACAGACTCCTACGCGAACCTAAATTAATTTGTTGGTAACGTTATACGTATATTTCGATTAATATTATGTACATTGTGGTTAATTTATATTTATAACCTAAGCCATTATTAACAGTCTATTAATTAACTAAGGGAGTCCCAGGAACCAAATTACGAGATAAACAACTGTAATATAATCTCGGATTTAGACACATGGGTATCTTAATGTCAAACTTATTATGACGCGGATAACATACGGAACGCCAAAACGTCAAAAGTCGCAGCGTTTTAAATTTTTAGCGTTTTGTATGTAGGTAGTTAACATTGGATAAAATCATATTTTAACGAAAAACGGCTTGATCAGGGCTGGCTATAAGCCTAACTGCGAACACGGGCGTAATAGTTCTGTGGGCGTACCGTTGGGATCGAAACGTCAGAAAATATTAACCGTAAGTTTACGCAATTAACTCCTGTTTGTCGTTAAAATTGACTGAAAATGGTAAAAGTTTAAATGAATGTATATTTAATATTAAAAAATCATACATATAAAACTCTATGTACTTAAGTTTAAAAGGAAAATTAAAAACAGCAATTTTTTGCAACATTTTTATTATTCTGAATATTGACATTAGGTACAGTCGAGGAAATTGAATGTTTAGCACTTTGCGGTTCAAGTTAATTTGGTAGTTTTGTAATGTACTAAGCACGTCCAATGTAAAGTGAGCCATAAACTGCTAAACATTCAATTTCCTCGACCGTACATTATATATTTAATTATATTGACTTCATTTTTGTTACACTGTAAAATTACTAATATTTGTATTTTTCTTATTTTATTTTGTTTTTTATTTTATTTTGTTTGTAGTTTGTACGTCAATATAACATGACATCCGTCTAAACATTTTATCAGTGTTGTTGTGTTGTACCAATAGTTTCCGCTCCCGACCGTGATCCAACCGCTATATCCAACTGGTTGTGCCACGGGTAAGTAAAATTATCCGTGGTTCAACTGTCAGATTACTTTTTTTTTACTGTCATGTAATTTTGACCCATAGTACAACTGAGGGGCAATTGTCCAACTAGTATAGGTAAATATAATTATGTTCCAGTATTGGACTACCGATAAATTTAGCGTACTGTGGTACAACCAATTGGACCACGGGTAAACTAACTTCCTCGTAGTACAATCAGTTGGACTATGGATAATTTTATTTCCCCGTGGCCCAACGAGTTGGACATAGCGGTTGGACCACGGGTCGGGAGCGATAGTTTCGATCTTTAGATATACCGTTCATTTCAACAGTTTTAATAGCGAACGCTGAAATCCGCAACACAAGGCAGTTCCGTGTGTTTCCGGCCTAAGTTTAGGGTCTCCCAAATTGTTTGAGTTTACAAGTATGCGGCGTGATGGGTCGTTATAATAATGTCATATTTACACTAAACTATTGGCGCCTCTGTAAATATGTGCTTGAGAAGTCCACTGTGGGTTAGTTACTCTATTTACCTGCGAGTTTGATTATTAATCTTTGTCTGTGCAAGCATGCGACACAATAGGAAGGTCCCACAATGTCGTAACAGATGTGCTTACCATAGAAAAAATCAAAATAGGAAGGATAACTTGAAGCATATCTAAATATTATTAATACGTATTAACTTGGTTACCTATATAAGGTGGTTTCAATTTCCGTGCCAATATTGTAACCTAGAATACGCGCTATGCTAAATCAAGAAAAACTTTGAAAGGACAAAATAAATAAATAAATAAATATCTTGGGACATCTCACACAAATCGACCTAGTTTCACGGTAAGCTCAATTAAGGCTTGTGATGTGGCTACCAGGCGACGATATATTTAATAGATAGATACATATACTCGCTAGATATTTAAATACATACATAGACAGCCATGACCAAGGAACAAATAGTCGTGATAAATAAATAGGTACACAAATAATGCCCTCGCCGGGATTCGAACCCGGAACCTCCGGCTTCGTAGGCAGGGTCACTACAAACTAGGCTACGGAGGCTGACAAATAATAATATCTTAATTTCTTTATACATACTGGAAACAATTACGCAAAAAAAACGATTTTTGGACGGCGTTGATGTTTCAATTCGGGATTTTTTTGAGTCTTGTTCATTAGAGGGTTAAACTAATCTTTTCCTTCCTATATAATAATCCTACCTACTGTATTGTCCCAAAACGTCTGAACTGCATTACTCTCAACAGCACATACACCTCAACTTATTAGTTATTACACTAACAAATTCTACAGAATCAATAAATGAAATAATTAAAAAACACGACTAGGTACCGTTTAAATCGAACTGAAAAGTAAAAGCCGCCATATTGTTTTTAACGTGACGTCACACATATCCTATGTTCACGATGACATGAGGATTCTATTATTTCTAATGATACATCACACTATCAAAAACGGTTGAGCCATTGCGAAGTTCTCTTTGGTTGAAGAAAATCACAAACATACATAGGGGCTGAATACGTACTCTTTTTGGCAGTCGTGTAGAAACAGAAACAGCCTAACTACATTTATCATTCCCAAGAACTACTAGCTTTTTGACTTGTAACCAAAACGGTCCGTTTGGGAATTTTGTAATTGGGTATTTTCACTTCTAGGGTCATCCAATTAGCTTAACTCTCACAAACAGGTTAACTTCGATGTCAGTTTTGTAACGACCATGCATGAAGCATGAAATATTTACGTAAATCTACTTTATTCATGTTTTTATATTGCATGAACGATGAACGCGTATCCTTTCTGGGTTGAAAGATAAAAAAATGTATTTGTTAATATTTATAGCTTAATTGTCTTCACAAAACTGACATCGAAGTTAACTTTTTTGTGAGAGTTAAGCTAATTGGGTGTCCCTAGAAGTGAAAATGCCCAATTACGTCCTCAAAGACACCTCGTTTGGTGATATTTAATTTATAACTAAAATCTAGCATCAGTGTTCGTCAGTGGGCTACAGACTCACGATAATTTCTATTTCCGTTACTCTTTACTAATCTCTTCCTACAATCCTACTGTATTGTCCCGAAACGTCTGAACTACGCGTATATCTCAACTTATTACGCTAACATACTACAGGCTCAAAAACAGCCCAACTACGTATCATTCCCAAGAACTACCAGCTTTTTGACTTGTAACCAAAACGGTCGGTTTGGAAATTTTGTAATTACGTCCTCAAAGACACCTCCTTTGTTGATGTGTAATTTATAACTAAAATCTAGCATCAGTGTTCGTCAGTGGGCTACAGACTCAAGATAATTTCGATTTCCGTTACTCTTTACTATTATTTTCCTACAATCCTACTATATTGTCCCGAAACGTCTGAACTGCGTGTATACCTCAACCTATTACGCTAACAAACTACAGAATCAACAACAGCCCAACTACATATCATTCCCAAGAACTACCAGCTTTTTGACTTGTAACCAAAACGGTCCGTTTGGGAATTTTGTAATTACGTCCTCAAAGACACCTCGTTTGGTGATGTGACGCCGGGCAGAAAAGGTCACGTACGGAAAATTGGAATTTCGCCCGAACCTCGGTGGCTAGAATTTGCCTCCTGATTTTCCTATTAGCGAATCTCATTTGTGATAGGGCAGACCGAAAATTGGGAGAGATAAGGTCTCTACCAATTATATCATGTATGCAACTATACGTCATTGTATATCGTTGAAGATAACTACTTTATGTACTCGTACCTTTATGAATTCAGATAGTTTTAATGGTTACGACGGTCATTCTCAAAATTTAAAGCAATCTCAATATGTAAAGCCTAAAGAAATTAGCGTGTCGGTTTTGTGACACTGAAAAAAATAACATATTGATAGGAATATTAGAACTGAAATTCCATTGAAAAAAAAATGGCTACGGTAATTAGATTGGCCCGATACAAAAATAAAAATAGTTTTAGTGATTTTTTATTCATAAAATCTCAACTAAATTGTAGGATTGTAAAGGAGAGTTTACCGTAAATGTATACATTTACGATAAACTTTACGATTAAAATTGTAATTGTAAAGGAGAGTTTACGATAAACTCTCCTTTACAATTACAATTCTAATCCATTCTTTGATAGACTAATCCGAAATTAATTTTATAATTTAAATTGAAAAACACTTTGATTGCAAACTCATTTTAAAACCAGTAATTAAATCGATATTACGTAGTCTTAATTAAAGTCGAACTTCGAGAAAACTTTGCAATTTCTTAGTTCACCCCTAATTTGGCGACATCTGCAGCCCTATTGGAGAATAATTACCCTAAAGTAAATTATGCACCCTTTAAAATGCACCTTTGGCCAAATAAAACGTATTATAACAGCCATGTGGCGATTTAAAAGACAATTTCTTGGGAGTCGCATCACACTTGTGTAAATTAGACAGGGGAGGAAAATATTATATTGTGCCTCGAGGTACGAGGGGTTGCATATTTGAACTCTTGGCAGCTTGGGCGTTATTATAAAAATTGTATTTAGAGAATGATTATATTAGAAAAGGATATTCGAATAGGTACATTTGGATATAATTGTCAGTGGCACTTTTCTCATACGGGCTGTCGTAACATAATTATCAATTACGAAACAAATTATGTAGATTTTTAATTACTTTCACACGATTGAGAATCCCACTCTGTCGTATTCTGTTTAAATCGATAAAAAACTACTAATACTAATTTTCTTTTGTACCGATCCCATCCTCCAAATACCATTGAAATTGTTTTTTTTTTAACGCATTTTGAATTCAAATTATGAATAGATTTGAGTTTAATATCTATTGTACGGATCCTTATCAAACAAAGACGAAGGGTTAATGTGATTTAGGTCTCAATTTTAATAACAAGCGCTATTATACTGATAACACAAAATAGGTTTTGGAAACATTAGGCTAAAAAATGCCGTGTGGTGCTGGTGACGGCAGTAAGAATACATTTGTCACCACCCCAACTCCTCCTGCGGGTGTCGTAAGAGTCGACTAAGGGATTGAAGTGTCACTGACCATTCTACAACATTGATGATGGGCAGCAGCGTCATCATACTGGACACATTACTGCGATCGTCAATCCGCTTGCCCAGCGTGGCGATTATAGGCATTTACCTCCTAATGCGTCTATACGCATAGTTAATAGGAGAGACCTATGTCCAGCAGCGGACTAACATGGGCTGGTGATAATGATGATAATGATGATGAGGCTAAAAAATAAATTCGATATATAAATTCGAATTAAGAATTTCGATTGAACGGCTACCCGAGTGATCCCTTCTTATTGGCCAATATGCTATATATTATAGTAGTCCAATTTGCATTATTTTGTTCGCACTAAGTACAGTTTGATAGGCAGCTCTGCTTATTATGCTGAATCTTGCTGAGTATTTGTAGTTTAATGTGTAGCTACCAGCAGTACACTATGTTGCCGCGAGATAGATCTCCCGACCTTTACTAGCTATATTAACAAAAGAGGGACGGATAGACTATCTTGCGGCGATACTGTCGCGCCAATCATGTGCTAAGCATACTGTACTTTTGTTAGTTGTGCTAAAGTTAAGTTATATTAAAGTCTCAAAATTGCGACAGTTTTTCGGCGTCATTTGGTCCAGGATTGTGAATGAAAACACTCAGCCCGGCACGCGACCATTGTCGCGCGTACAATTACCGCTCGCAGCGGGCGCGGGAGAAAAAAAGCCGTCCAAATGCGAGTCGAACTCGCGCACGAAGGGTTCCGTACCATTATCCCACGAGCATAAAAATCACGTTAATTACTTGTAAAAAAACTGATATTCCATAAACCCCGAGATAAGGCGGAAATGTATGGAACAAACATCAGTTTTTTTCTCGAAACGGATGTCGGTCCCATAGTTTCCCATAGTTCATAAATTTAACCTCAGAATTAACCCTCTAATATTTGGACGGTGATTAAAAAATCCCTATTTAATTATAGGTAGTAAAATTAGTAAACAACTTTCTAATCTTTAAATTTATTTATTGAAACAAAAGCCTACACGACATTACAGTATACACCAATGCGTCGTGAATCTAAAATTAAAAAAGATACAGATAAAGGTACATATATACAAAACATTTTTTTTTTTTTATGCTATAGGTGGCAAACGAACAGACGAATCGCCTGATGGAAAGCGATTAACGTCGCCCATGAACACCCGCAACACCAGAGGCGTCGCAAATTTTTACATTAATTAGATAATTAAATTAATTAAATATACTTTATTGCCCTAAAACTGCCCTGTCTGCCTATACCAACCTATCAGAGATTTTTCAAAAGTTATTACTTTCTATGGGATTGCTTTATTTTCAATCAAGAAAATAGCAGATTACGACAAAAAACATGCACGTTTAGGTTATAAAAAGTTATTAACTAACTAGATAAGCCAATCAATGAATGAATGGCTTAAAGCTAAAATTATATAAAAAATTGTATTAAAAACGAGTGAACTAATGAATGGAAGGCCCAAAGGTTTTGGAAGGACCATTTACAAACAAAAAAAGTGAATACCAGACCTAGGTAAATCAAAAACTCTAGGTAAAATCGAATCTCTAATCTCATCCGAATTGCATGTAATTCCATTAAATTAAAGCATGCAATAATCAACCCAGACTACGTGTCTCGCCATGCACAAGCACATAAACATACCATATAACGACCAACGAAATGAACATTCCATTTTCAAATAAACGCTCAATGCGTACAATAACACGTGTTCAGTCGCATTCAGAAACACCGGAACGGCGACGGTGCTCAAAAATATGTAATCATACACTCTAACCTCCTGCCTACATCCGTCCTACCCAAATGACGAGTCTCAATCAATTTTTAAACTCTATGTCAGTTAGACTTTCGATATAGTGCTGGTAGCAGACTCGATGGAGGCCCTTCAGCAAAATATGGCCAAATGGCGGCACGCTCTCCGAAACTCTCTCTCCGATACCAATGTCTTGAAAATTTGTAGGACAAAATCGGAATATATGAAGTACACATTTGAACAGCCTTGCTCCTCCACACTGTCCATAGAAAACAGCCCACTGCCGCTTGTAACTAAAATTAAATATTTAGGCCCCATACTCCACGAAAACACAACCTGCGACCCTGATGTAGTGCACAGGATAAATGTCGGCTGGATGAAGTGGCGATCACTGTCAGGAGTGCTCAGCGACCGTAGAATGCCTGTTAAAACCAAGGGGAAGGTTTATGTAAAGCTACCTGGTGGAGAAACCTAGAAAAACTTAGCAAGTCTGTACCAGTAAGCTACCACGATAGAGGGAAATGGAAGAAGCATAATTCAGAGGGCCGACCCCAAATGATGTGGAAAAAGGCACGGACAAAGAAGATGTCAAAAGACTTTCCAATTTGGTTTGGCAAATTTGACGTAATGTAGGCACGAGGCTAAAGTCACGACAATAGAGACCTGCTCAGATATCTATGAGCATCCAGGCCGCTTCTATATATCTGACAGCGACTTCAACATAACCGCCATTCAACATAAAAACAAAATTATACTAGAGAAACAGTCGCAGCCATAAATTTCCTTGTAACAGGGCTAATCAACATAGAAATTGTAATTCGAATATCGGCCCGCAATTACAATACATTTACATACAGATTTGGTCGGATTGAATTCTACTAACAGCTAGCTTGTTGATTTGCCTAAAAGGAAAGTAATTGGTTAGGTGGAATTTCGCACGAGAATCTGCGAAAAGGCGATGGGATTAGAAATCGAATATTGGAACATTATGTAGACTTTTTAATTTCGTGCATCTTTCTTTGTCACTCCAATCACGCATTCATTTGAATGACGGAGATGAACACGCGTTTTCGATTTATAATTTTACGAAGCGAGCGCACCATAATAGATAATAGCAAGTGCGCAGTGCGTGCAACTTCGTAAATCGTAATATATCCTTCATGAAATTTCGTAATTTTATTGGTAACAGCCACAAGCAACAAGGTGACGGCAGTAAGAATACATTTGTCACCACCCCAACTCCTCTTGCGGATGTCGTAAGAGTCGACTAAGGAATTGAAGTTTCACTTCATCATCAGCCTATGATAGTCCACTGCTGAACGTAGGCCTCTCTTATTGACTATGCGTATAGACGCATTAGGAGGTAAATGCCCATAATCGCCACGCTGGCCAATCGGATTGGCGATCGCAGTAATGTGTCCACTATGATGACGCTGCTGCCCATCATCAATATTTTATCAAAGAATGGTCAGTGACACTTCAATCCCTTAGTCGACTCTTACGACACCCGCAGGATGAGTTAGGGTGGTGACAAATGTATTCTTACTGCCGTCACCACACGGCTAATGCATCCATACGCATAGGTAAAAGGAGAGGTATTTTTTCTGGAAAGAAGTGAGCCCGGCCATTAATGACAAAATTCACTCAAGCCCAGTTTTTCCGTGCTGACCTTTTGGTCCGAATTTAGATCTTTTCGACCTCTGGCGGATGCCTTGCGGATCCTAGATCAAATCAGACAATCGAACCATTTTGGATCTTCATAAATCCTGCCCATTTTTGTACCATACGCTTGAAAATATCCAGTTTCCAGTACTACTAGAGGGAAGTCCAGGGGCGAACAAAAGCCTAACGGATATTTTTAAAACTTTTCGTATCTTTTCCAGCCGATATCGGAGCAGAATCTGAATACGCTGCCAACACCGTTTAAGCCAAATTGAGGATATTAGAGGAAAACAAAAGTACAGACTAGATCAAAACAAAAGAGACCACCCACGATAAATACCTCACGCCTTACACTGTCACACTTAAAATAAATGACAATCGCGCGCAATTTCACACCCCTTCCTCCCTAATTGAACCAAAATACACTTAAATTTTCTTTGTGTGTAATTTTAGCTCCAGTTGGGGTCAGTACCCCAAGTAATTTGGGCTAGGGAACCTTTTGGGATGTCGCAATGGAATTCTTCGGCTTCGTGAACTGATTTAGTTACTGTGTAAACAGTTTCTTGGTAGATAAATGCATTTATTACACTGCATATATGCTGCATATTTTGTATTTAAAAAAAATAAGGATTCCAAATAAAGTTTTTTTAAAGCCAATAATAATATATTCGGAGATTGTCAAAGTATTAAAAAAAATTGTGTTTCCCCTTCTCATTTGAAACCGCGGGGCCACGGGTCTGAAAATTATGAATAAATGAAATGAAATAAATACTGTAAACTAATTCGAACATAATCAGCCCAGCAGTTTTTGAATAACTACGGAGCAGTTCCATACCCCATAATAGGATTTCTTCTAGTACCTATAAATCATGTAGTGTTAAAGTCAGAGGTAGATTTCACTTTAAAAAAATGATATTGTGTTGGTATGAAAGTGCTAGTTGATTGGCTTAAGGCTATAAATAATCGTTTGACGTACATTTTTACATAACTATGAAGTGTACTGAATCACTAATACTTACAAAAACATTCCTGTGAATGAAATATCGCGTTCCAGTTGTAATTACAAACTGCATATGCAAAGAAGGCATGCATATGCGGCGTGGTTCTTCAGCAGAAGGCATTGTGATTGGTCGAGCGAGATTTAGTCAGCCTCCGTAGTTGGCAGTGACCCTGAGTTTTTTTTTATACCACGTCGGTGGCAAACAAGCATACGGCCCGCCTGATGGAAAGCAGTCACCGTAGCCTATGGGCGCCTGCAACCCCAGGGGTGTCACATGCGCGTTGCCAACCCAATAAGAACTTGTACACTCCTCTTTTGAAGAACCCCATACTGTAGTCCATCGGGAAAACCTCGGCAGGGAGCTCATTCCACAGACGGACCGTCCGCGGGAGGAAGTTCCTCTGAAACCGCACGGTGCGCGACCATTTAGGTTGCAAGATGTGAGGATGAGCGCCCAGTCGGTGGCGAGCGGTGCGATGATGAAAAGTGGACGTTGGCATCATGTCGAATAGTTAGTTTAAGTTTTATCTCGTTAATTGTTACAACAGAGTAACAGACATGTCGCCCGCAGACCACGAACCCTGTAAAGTGTTCGAAACGTCGGAATTAAGTTAGAGTTAATTAATATACGCGAGTTTATCCGTTTTCATAGTTTTATTTCATGAGTAATCCTCGCGATAACCAAAGACAATAATATGCTATTTTTTTCTCTGGTTCTACTACTACTCTACTACTGGTTCTAACCGTACACCGTTCCTGAGAAGAACCAGTAAGAAACTCAGGTGGACTTATTTTTTCAATCTATCTATCTATCTATTCAGCCCGTGTCCACCCACTGCTGGGTATAGGCCTCTTCTTTATTACGCCACTTTCCTCGGTCATGTGCTAATCGCATCCATTGCTTTGTTGCGATTCGGCAGATGTCGTCGGATCATCTTGTCGGTGGTCTCCCAGCAGATCTTCTTGACCACCCTGGCCACCATTCAGTAACCTGCTTCGTCCACCGCCCATCGCTACTTCTCGCCAAGTGTCCTGCCCATCTCCACTTCAGCTGTGCGATTCGTTTACCGACGTCGGATACTTTCGTACGGCGCCGGATTTCGCTGTTTGGAACACGATCAACAAGGGAGATACCTAACATGGCTCGCTCCATGGCCCTTTGTGTCACGTTCATTTTGTGTAGAACTCCCTTGTTGAGCGCCCAAGTTTCTGATCCGTAAGTGAGGGTGGGCAAGACGCATTGGTTAAATACCTTCGTCTTAAGGCACTGGGGGATTTTAGATTTAAAGACGCGTGACAGGTTACTAAATGCAGCCCAACCCAGCTGAATTCGTCTAGCGACCTCTTTCTCTTGGGTTCGTTGATCAAAAGATAAACAGTGTCCAAGATATACGTAATCACGCACGACTTCCACTTGGGTGTCACCAATGATGATATGTGGTGTCTGGGATAGTCGGTTAGTCATGATTTTTGTCTTGGACATGTTCATCCTGAGACCAACGGTTAGAGACGCTATACGCAGTTCATCCAGCATGATTTGGAGGTCTAAAACGTTCTCAGCTAGAAGGACGAGGTCGTCTGCGAACCTTAAATGCGACAATCTAGAGCCATTGACATCGATACCTCTTTCGCTCCAGTTCAGAGTCTCACCAGCCGCCTTCCCTGTCTTCATGCGTTTCAGGGCGTATTCGATCTCTTCGCTTAGTATATTCGGCAAGACTGGATCTGCGAGTCTTGGAGTACTCTCTGCCCTGGGATCTGTTGCTTCTGGTGATTCAGGTTCCGTTGTTGTCGATGCATAGAGTGTCATGTAATTTTTTCAAAACAGTATAATAATACATCTTATTAAAATAACATGCATTAAAGAATTTACTACATAAGAAAAATTTACATTTATAGACATTTTTATAAAAAACCCAACTTAAAAAGAGAGATAAATAAAGAATAATATAATATTTAAAAATAATTCTTATTGTACTTGCACAATGTCACAATATTATTATGTATCCAATAAGTACAGAAAACAAAATTATTATGTATCCACAATACCTAGTATACCTATAAAAAAAATTAAGTTACAGTCGAAAAACCCATGGAACCCTACACTAAACATTGCCCGACATACTCTTGGCCGATTTTTTTAATTAGACGATCAAACCCGATAGACGGTCCCCAGTACCCGATCTTACACCACAGTAGACGTGTGCGCCGACTTAAAAATCGTCGGCGGCGGCGTTTGCCAAAAAGTCGGCGGCGGCGGCGTGATTTCGGCGTGAAATCGGCGTGAAGGTCACGTGATTAAAAAAGTGGAATTCGATGGTATCATTTGTTATGATTGCGATAAATACAATATGAATGTTCATAAACACCGCCACTGACCACCTTATCCACCATCAGATCAATAGTATATTTGATTTTTTGTTTTCTGCTCCCATCATGTTCTAACTTCTAACATAATATTTCCAACAACTTTGAACTAGTATTCTGGCGATGGACATTAAGTCTCCCAAATTCCCTATCATAGCATGCCATAAGGATAAATAGTGCGCAGCCCACATCCAATGGATTCCACCTATCTTTACCAGGTCATCGGTCCATCATGTTCCATTGGGAGTTGGGAGTCGTCCTTCAGTTCAGAGATTTTTTTGAGCTACGTTGGTGCTTTCAGTTCGTCTATGGCTCTCAAACTAGGGTTTGCAAGGTCCGTGGATTTTCAGGATCCGGATGGTTTGGATATCGAGAATCAGCGGATCCGGATAGTTCGGATTTATTGCAAATAAATGAATGGTTTTTCTGAGATTAAGTTATTTAACGCTGAAATAATAGTTATCCAGTTTAAATTTTAGTTCCATTTGAATATGCAAAAATTTGGTCACCATGTTTTACAACGACAAAATTTTCCATATAAACATACCGACATATTTCAAAATTTTACTGTTCTTAATCACAATAAGATCTAACAGCTATGCACCCTAGTTTGTAAATAAGCCGAGCCTGAGGGCCGAAGGCCCGATGGGGAGGCGTCAAGCCCGCGAAAGCCGAAGGCTCGGAGCTTCACGATTTCAGTGCTCTCCAGTACAATAATATTACGCCTTCCAACTGTCTTAACTCCAGCGAGGGCGCCAACATGGAAGGCCGAATGCCGAGCTGCGAGAAAAGACATATTTTGAACACCAAACAACATCTCAGTATCTAAACAAGCCAAGTTTGAGAACCAAAGGCCCGAAGGCGAAGCTTTGAGGCCACGAAGGCCGAGCTCCGCATAGGGCTGAAGGCCCAGAGCATCCCACAGAAGCGCGCCAGCTCACGAGGTCAAAGGCAGAGCTGCGACAAAACAGAAATTTTTAACGCCAAACAACATCTCAGTATCTAAACATGCCAAGCTTGAGGGGCGAAGGTCCGAAGGCGAAGCTTCGAGGCCGCGAATTCCGAGCTCCGCGTAGGGCTGAAGGCCCGGAGCATCCCACAGAGGCGCGCCTGCTCGCAAGGTCGCAGGCCGAGCTGCCAGAGCCTAGCGCTTCCATGCAACACAATGGCTTAGTGTGACAATCTGCGGCCGGCCCTCCGATTCGATTCGATTCGATCCGAAGGCCGAAAGCTGGAAAGGGCTGAAGGCCTGAAGAGTCCTACAAGGGCGCGCGAGCTCACGAGGCTGAAGGCCGAGCTGCTAGAGCCTAACGACCCCATGCTACACAATGGATTAGTGTAACTGGAATTACGAATCCGACTGCCGCAGGCTCCGTGATTCATTTCGATCCCTTGCGAAGGCCGAAGGCCGAGCTCCGCTCAGGGCTGAAGCCGAGCGTCCCTCACCGGCATGGTGGCAAAGGTCGAGCTACGGGAAACTCGTTTTCCACGCACCCACTGGTCCCCTGCTAAAACTCTCAGGCACAACTTTGAAAACTGTAAAAACGGAACATCTCCCCAGCCTCCACTCTACAAGAGGAGACGTGCCATGAACCTTTTGGGCCTGGCGCACCAACAAAGATCTACCCCATTATTCATAAACGTTTGTTAACTTAACAAGCCGCTAATAATTGTTTGTCCCTTTTGCTCTTATGGACATATTATTGAGACCGAAAGGGATAGACAATTATTAGCGGCTTGTTAAGTTAACAAACGTTTATGACTAAAGGGGCTAGTTTTAAGTGAAAGAAAACCTATATAATAACCTATATAAAACCAATGACCACCAACTTTAGCTAAAAATATATATCGTCGTAAGTAATCTACCATACACTTTATTAGTTGATAATTACACCACAATTTGCAGACATATTTTATGGACCCGTAGGGCCTGAATCATTCAGATCTGAATAGCCCCTCGATCCGGATCTAAAAATGTGCGGATATCCGGATAATGGCGGAAAAAGCCGATAGGAAAGAGTCCCATGCGCTGGACAGACCAGATCCGCATCACATTCAACTGGATTGCCAAATCGGTTCACGCTGCCGAAGATCAGAGTCGTTGGCGAAAGATCGTGAAAGAGAAATTGATGACTTAAAAGTACCGACCACTTGGTACCGCTGAAGATACTGTAATACAGCCCAAGTACGGATCAATTTAAATGCTTTATGGGCCACGAACGCTACAACCTGAGTTACCTGCGGAGCAAGTTATAGCTCTCGGACTTATGTATAACCTGACGTTGCTTGTGTATGTGAACTACGGTGCTAAAGCTTTACCAGAAACCGAAACTGGCTTGTTCAGGAGGCTGGAAGCTGTCGAGCCTAAATACCTATCTGTAATGAGTGATGACACTCGCGGCAACTAATAGGCTGATAGTTCATTTTCTACATAAGAGTATTATATAAATGCATAAAGCAAATACGACGCTTAGTGTTTAATATTTAGCCCATAAGAAATAACTCTGCTATTCACTCAAGGCCACGCCGATTTCACGCCGACCATTAGTCGGCGGCGGCGGCGTGGCAAAAAAGGTCGGCGGCGGCGTGACGCCGGCGCGGCGCACACGTCTACACCACAGTGACTTTACCCTAATTCTCTTAAAATGATACGTTTACTCTACTTTTCTCAAACTGAGCCGATTGTTCGTCTCGCCATGATAATAAAACCTTGCTTGCATAAATTCTTATTGTGGCGACAATTTATGCACGTTTCTTGCCGACGTGTCCATGCTAAATGTGGATGTCATGTTTGGCCTAAGCAGTTGACACTTGACAGTGAAGCCCTGATATGGTAGGTATGCTTGTTTGTTTTAGCAGAAACTACTACTGCTGAAAATAGGGTTGGAAAGAACAATTACAGTATATAATTATATACATATAGCCACCAAAACACATACACCAAGGAATAAATTTTGTCAGCCTCCGTAGCCTAGTTGGTAGTGACCTTGCCTACAAAGCTGGAGGTTCTGGTTTCAAATCCCGGCGAGGGCATTATTTGTCAGAATCAGAATCAGCCCACGTCCCACATCACAAGCCTTAGGCTGCGGCTACATTGAGGTGGAGATGTGCAAAATTGGCCAATTACATTCTTCAAATTCAAAATTCGAAACACTGTGATGCGGTCTCATTGGCCATTTTTGCACATCTCCGCTCCTCTCCGCCTCAATGGAGCCGCAGCCTTAATTGGGCTTACCGTAGGACTAGGTCGATTTGTGTAAGATGTCCCAAGATATTTATTCATTTATTATTTATTACAGGGTTGGGCTGATTAACTGTCCTATTGAAAAACATTCGTTTATCTATTGAAATATAACTGCTTTTCACACCCTGTATGTCATTTTAAATCGTCGATTTAATCAGCTTCATGGATTCCGAAACTCATTCTCATAACATTTAGTTGTATATATTTTTAAGAACAAATGTAAAAAGCGGTGTTGTTGGATAATGGTGCAGCGAGCATTAAAAATCGGGCGACATTATCAACTGATCATAAAAGTAAATATCAACGTATGTTTTAATACTGCACACCATCAATCGTTTCAAGGAGTCCTCTGCTTCCAAAATCAAGCCGAAATTGGGTAAGCTTTAAATGATTTGAGTCAGCAAAGTACCAATAAGCACCCATGGGCAATTTTTACGAAAATGTGCCTCTTATTATATAATCTTCGATAAAATTATTAAATTGAAGAGGGGTTAATATTTTGCGCACTTCAAAATAGTCACAAAATGTGAGGCCCTTATAAAACAGATAATTTATATATGTGCCGTCTCTCTTTAAAAAATATAAGAGTTAAATACAAAAAGTCGAATAGGCGGCACGAAGGTCATTTTTCAAAGAAAATGCATTTTCATTGCAAGAGTTTGGTAAATTCCCGATTGATTATGGGTATAGTGTTTTATTAAGAACTAGAAAGGAAGGTATTTTAGTTATAAATTTATTCCAAAAAGTTAATCAATCAGGGTACAATATGATAAGAAGATAAAATAAGTAAAAAAAGTTTTAAGTTAAACGGTTTTTATTGCACCAAAAACTAGAAAATAAAAATTTGTTATAACTATCCTTAGATGCAATTTTCTGTAGATTACTCACGTGAAACTATTATCACTGTAGTTTTCCCAAGTCGGATGCTGAAAGCCACGTTTAGCCTCTATGTCAGTGGATTAAGCGTTACCTAGTCGGAAACTTTTACCAAACTGAAATAAAAACGTGGGGCGTACGCAATTGTGATTAAGTTACTATAGTCATTTAAGAACACACATATAAATCAAGACAGCAATAGTGTAATAAGTTTTGTTCTGGCCTTGATAAAAGCTATTTACCTCTGTGGAAGTGATGGAACAGATGGATGATTAATTGCAAAATTATAGCTACAATTACATATTTTGAACTTGTATGTTTCTTTCTTCATAATAACGCCCCACGTTTTTATTTTAGTTTGGTAAGTTTCCGATTAGGTAACGCTTAATCCACTGACATAAAGGCTAAACGTGGCTTTCAGCATCCGACTTGGGAAAACTACAGTGATAATAGTTTCACGTGAGTGAGTAATCTACAGAAAATTGCATCTAAGGTTAGTTAAAACAAATTTTTATTTTCTAGTTTTTGGTGCAATAAAAACCGTTTAACTTAAAACTTTTTTTACTTATTTTATTTTCAAGTTTTTAGTACATATGTTAAGTTAATTTCCGATACTATACCTTTGTTGTTTGTACCTAATATGTAATACAATTACGCATGCTAAGTAGCGTTTATACTCTCGCGCTTTCATCACGAATTACGACAAATATGTAAAAGTAATGGACATTTTTTTATGTGTAACGGGAGGCGAATCCCTGCGGAATAGATATTTTTAGAAATCCGACACCATTTTTTTTAAATTTTGACAAATAAAAAGCAAAGGCTCGACGTGGTTAATGTAAGGTTGAATGCCTGAAGTATCTCAAATGGACGTGTTATTCATACAATAAGTACCTTAGATAACAGAGATCTGACAATAAGGAATATATCAATCAATTTGGTTTATTAAGAATGTCAAGTTTAAATTTTTATACAAGTCGAATTTCGAGACTATAAAATATAAACTCATTCTCTGAGTCGACCAACCGGAGGACCGCAGGTCTCACGGAAAGTCCGACGCGAACCGAGGGCCTAAAGGGTCAATCCATGCAATCTATCAACCGGAGGGCCATAGACCCGACGGCATTATGGCACGCACTACGTGAATCCGAGATACTCACACTCTCTGTATATCAACTGGAGGACCGCAGGTCCAAGTGCATGTCCTACGCAAACCACCTGCGCTGTCAGCCTATCAACCGGAGGGCCGCAGGCCCGACAGCTGGCCCTACACGATTCACTCACGCTGTCACTCTGTCAGCTGCAGGACCGCAGACCCGACGGCTCGCCCTACGCGATTCACTCACGCTGTCACTCTATCAGCTGGAGGGCCGTAGGCCCGACGGCTCGCCTTACGCGAACCACTCACACTGTCACTCTATCAGCTGGAGGGCCGCAGGCCTGACGGCCCGCCCTACGCGAACCACTCACACTGTCACTCTATCAGCTGGAGGGCCGCAGGCCCGACGGACCGGCCTACGCGAACCACTCACGTGGAGGGCCGCAGGCCCGACGGGTCGCCCTACGCGAACCACTCACGCTGTCACTCTATCAGCTGGAGGGCCGCAGGCCCGACGGCTCGCCCTACGTGAACCACTCACGCTGTCACTCTATCAGCTGGAGGGCCGCAGGCCCGACGGCTCGCCTTTCGCGAGTCACTCACGCTGTCACTCTATAAGCTAGAGGGCCGCAGGCCTGACGGCTTTCCCTATACGATCCACTCACGCTGTCACTCTATCAGATGGAGGGCCGCAGGCCCGACGGCTCGCCCTACGCGAACCACTCACGCTGTCATTCTATTAGCTGGAGGGCCGCAGGCGCGACGGCTCGCCCTACGCGATCCACTCACGCTGTCACTCTATCAGCTGGAGGGCCGTAGGCCCGACGGATCGCCCTACGCGATTCACTGACGCTGGTACTCTATCAGCTGGAGGGCCGTAGGCCCGACGGATCGCCCTTCGCGATCCACTCATGCTGTCACTCTATCAGCTGGAGGGCCGCAAGCCCGACGGCTCGCCCTACGCGATCCACTCACGCTGTCATTCTATTAGCTGGAGGGCCGCAGGCGCGACGGCTCGTCCTACGCGATCCACTCACGCTGTCACTCTATCAGCCGGAGGGACGCAGACGCGACGGCTCGCCATACGTGAATCACTCACGCTGTCACTCTATGTATATACTCTATGGGGCTCGTCGCGCGTGAATTGGGGGGAACCGATGGCCATTGGGGCGGTAAGGTTCTCGAGTGGTGGTCACGTACCGGAAGGCGCAGCGTGGGTAGGCCCCCCACAAGGTGGACTCATGACCTAGTGAAGGTCGCTGGATGCGGGTGGCACAGGGCTGGTCCTTGTGGCATTCTTTGGGGGGCCTATATTCACCAGTGACCGTCTTTCAGCTGATATGATGATGATGATAATTAAATCCGTATGTTTCTACCAAATATCTAAAGCAGTACTGCAAAATCTACATATCGCAAAACCTAGCGGTTGTGGCAGGCAGTAACACTGGAGTATCAGATTTGAGGAGTTGGATGTTAGTATTAACTTCGCATGTTTCTACTTAATATCTAAAGAAATTCTTTTAAATCAAGATATCGATAAATGATAAATTTTGCGGTTATTGTAGGCAGTACTGCAGCATCAGGAGTGAGGAGTTGGAAGTCAAGATCAGGCTGTTAGTATTTGATTATACCAAACATGCTATACTTTCATTTTCACGTGTCTAACACTCTCGGTTAAGGTAAGCAGTACGTCTGCAGCATCAGGCTTTGAGGATACAAGGATACAAATTGCATAATATTGCATTGTCATGGGGACATGATAAGAGTTCCAAATTTTATAGATTTCGGTGCAGTAGAAGTGGTCGAAAAATCGATCACAAGATTTGAAGCATCGACGACAGTTGATACGCGGTGAAGTTAATAAAAACCGTTTAAAAATACCAAGTTATAGCCAAAATTATGAGGCTGATATTTACCTAGCAAAGTACGTTAAATCTGTAGATAACTGAAATGCTATAAACATTTCCACATACAAATCAATGCAGAGTTTTATTGAGACGGGTTTAGGCTAAGATTCAAGTTTGTACTAGGGTTAGATAACCTAATATGACATCACATGGCAGATAAGGTAGTGCGTGCCGGATGAAATTCCTTATACGACATAATGCTTAAAATAATACATGTTAAAGGGGAGTTTATCAAATTTATCAATTGCTGCAGTAAAATATAGAATGTTTCTGATATAAATAACACTAAAAACAGTAATATTGTTTTGTTTTTAAACTTTTATACCACTTTTTAACTAGGACACTTAATCCGCCCAACCCTGTAAATATTTGTGATAAATAAATATACAATGAATGCCCTCTCCGGGATTTGAACCTCCAGCTTCACTATCATATCACCTAGGCTACAGAAGGTGACAATATTAAAGTTATGACACGTTATATTGCTTAGTAAAGGAAGCCTTTATTTAATTTTTCACACTGGCAACTGGTGCGTCCAAACCGCAGCGCTGGCCGGTGGCGTTCAAATTAAACGCATAAAGAAAGCACACGTTGGCAATGTTGCCATATGCAAATATTACGCATCTGTTGCACTGCGGAGAGTGCTGCGGTCAGCTAATGGCAACACTGTGCTACTGAGCACATGGACATATAGATAAAAACATAGAAAAGCAATTTTTGCGTGGGCTAGTGCACAAAATATACCAAATTCAAGTCTTTATTCAAACTCAAAATGATTTTGCGTGAGACGTCTGTTTTGTTTTCGTATCGATATATGTATTTTTTTCGAGAATTCGAACTCAGGGTCACAAGTTTTATAGCCCTGAATTTTCGCAAATTTTTGTAGCAAATGTTACAGTGATGGTCGTGTGGTGACGGCAGAAAGAATACATTTGTCACCACCCCAACTCCTCCTGCGGGTGTCATCATAAGAGTCGACTAAGGAATTGAAGTGTCACTGACCATATTTGAATAAAGATTGATGATGGGCAGCAGCGTCATCATAGTGGAAACATTACTGTGATCGCCAATCCGCTTGCCCAGCGTGGCGATTATGGGCATTTACCTCCTAATGCGTCTATACGCATAGTTGAGAGGAGAGGCCTACGTCCAGCAGTGGACTATCATAGTCTGATGATGATTATGATGGCTATAAGTGAAGCACAATTTTATATAAAACGACTGAAGCCATCACCAGTCAAATTTTAGATGAGCATTAAATTTATTAACAATAAATATGTAGGGACATCTTACACAAATCGACCTAGTCCCGCGGTAAGCTCAATTAAGGCTTGTGATGTGGGTAACTGTGTACCAAGCGACGATATATATGATAGATAGATACTTAAATACATAGACGGCCATGACCAAGGAACAAATATTTACACAAATAATGCCCTCGCCGGGAATCGAATCCGGAACCTCCAGCATCGTATTAGGCAGGGTCACTACCAGCTAGGCTAGGGAGGCTGACGATTTTTATTTGTTTCAAATAACTCATTTTAGAAAACTACCTAAATAATTCATTGCAATTTTGTCTCCAGCTACTTCGACATCGTCCAAGAACTTAAGTAATCTTTTTTACAGTAAAAATTTATAATTGGAACACCAAATTGAAAACCAGTAAATACATTTTTAATTGAACTGGCCGGAATGTAACGCTCTTTCCGATGCACTTTTGTGGCTTTTACAAACAATTCGACAGGAGGCCTATCGCGAACATAATTTACAATTTTGATTTGTCTCTTTCCCTCTAATGACACGTGAGTGGACCAATTGAAACAGTTGTTTCGAGTTTCGACTTTACGACTTTCGAAAGTCATGGTGGCCCAATGGGCATTTTGAATAACTTACAAAACCTCCTATTTTACCAACCCTTTTCAATCAATATCAACTTGTAAAACAACGTTACAAAGTTCTCTTTAGTTTAACACAAAACTAGTTTTAAGAAGTGTATATCTGGCAACTTTGAGTAACCCTGTTAAATTGGTTTATTTATTATGAACCTGAAACAATGATCGGTTTATTTTTCGCGCCGCTGGTTTCACAGCGTATGATTTAATTTAAAGGTTATTTTTTTAATGACATACAAGTTGCTGTGAGTTGAGCAAACAGTGTATTGTTAATTAATGTAATTGATTATACTTGTGCAATGTACAATGAGATTTGTCCAGTCTATGGATATTCCATAGACAACTAATATCTACATCCCATCCCGATTTTATTATAATTACATTATCGCTTAGTACCCACATCACAAGCCTTAATTGAGCTTACAGTGGACTAGGTAGATTTGTGTGAGATCTCCCAATATATTTATTTATTAATTTATATTTATAAGTGATAGAGATTGTAGTTTCATTAGATTTTACTTCAAGGATTCCAAATGGCTCAACAGACACGGGTTCTGAGCATTTTGCCTTCTAAGGAATAAACATTGTCTTCGGCTGTAAGACCAAAGTCACCAAGTATAACGTCAGAGTATTTTATAATTCAGTATACGGGCACGTAAACAACTTTAATAAAACTAAAATAAAGCTACATTTAATCCCAATTGCGGCTTCATACCATCTGAAGTGCATCGTTGAGAGTACAGACATAGTGCAGGGAAATAAGTAGTACACTTCCTACCGTTGGGTTATACAGGGCGTTTTTTTTTCGACCGTTCAAATTCTACGTAGTGAATGTGTAGGTCATACTGACCAACTTTTACTATGGGGACAAAGTGGAAATCGCGAAAAAAAAATCAGCTGTTTCATACATTTCGGCCGGCGTAATGCCGCCAATTTGTATGAAACAGCTGATTTATTTTCGCGATTTCGACGTTGTCCCCATAGTAAAAGTTGGTCAGTATGACCTACACATTCACTACGTAGAATTTGAACGGTCGAAAAAAAAACACCCTGTATATCCTAATATCCGCGAGCCTTCTACCGCAACCTACCAAATACGTTAATTTCGAGGATTTGTCTCTGTCACTCCAACGAAGACGTTATTAGAGTGACAGAGACAAATACTCGAAGTTCCCGGTAAGGTTGCAGTACGAAGCGAATCGGTAAAATACGGTAACATACGATTTGTGTACTGGATGCTATGACATTTCACTAGCAGTAACATTTCATACAACGAAGGGAACAAAAATATCTGACACAGACTTATTGTGACACGAGATAAGAAGCATGTAACGTGTGTGGTGTCACAGTATGTGATATATATACATATATGATGTTCTTCTTTGTTTTTTCTATTGTATACATTGATCATTTATATCTAATGCTAAATTATTATTATTTTATATTTATTTTTTGACATTAATATAATGTACTTAATTTTTTGACGATCATAATTTAAATTCATGTAGTTTTAGAATTATAACTAACGTGAGACTCAAACATATTTAAATATTTATCAAACAGGTTGCTTACGTAATTTAAGTCGATAATTGCTAGACATGTTTCGATCCATTTAGAGGATTAGATTGCAGAGCGCAAGCCCGACGTGATCGAAACATGTCGAGCAATTATCGACTTAAATTACGAGAGTAACCCGTTTGATAAATATTTAAATAAATTCATGTATATTAATGTAACGTTTAATTTATATTGTAATAGATACACTACTCGCACTGCTCTGACCCATCGGTTGCGTTCGGATTGCATTCAAAGACGGGGTGGGGTTTATGTTAACTGTGGGCTATAAAATAGCCTTTATGACCGTACGTGGGACGCGTACTGACGGCCGTCGGTCCACGGACATGGGGGGACAAATACTCGCGTCATACATAACATAAAACGGACATGTTTTTTCTAAACGAATTTTTTCATGCTATCAATTTATGCACATCAGCCTCTCAGTCCACAGCTAGTTGGTAGTGACTCTGTCTGCGAAGCTGGAAGTTCCGGGTTCTAATCTCGGTGAGAGCATTATTTTGTGTATTTATTTATCACAAATATTTGTTCCTTGGTTATAGCTGTGTATGTACTTAAGTATCTATATGAATCTGTCTATTATAATTATCGTCGCTTAGTACCCACATCACAAGCCTTAACTGAGCTTACCGTGGGGCTAGGTCGATTTGTGTAAGTAAGATCTCCCGGGAAGATATTTAGAAGAAGAAGATAAATTTCTTCGTTGAACCGATGAAATAACTACATTTTATTAAAAAAATGTGTATAATGTGTTCAAAAAATAACATTGTGAGTTTATTCATTTCACTGAAAACGCAGACTTAGGTGGAAGAATCAACTTTTTTCTGTCTATTATTACCATGGCTACGGTCGCCTGAGTCACGCTGGTTTTATGCAAATTCATGCTATTTAAACTATGCAAACATACATTTTTCTGGTGTTAATAAACCCTTTCTTTGGGCTGCCTACAGACATGCAGTATATACATGTTTGCATAATTTAAAAACATAATTTTGCATAAAACCAGCGTGACTCAAGCGACCGTAACCATGGCAATAACAGACAGAAAAAAGTTGATTCACCCAGGTCCCAAGTCCCAAGGTAAGGTTATAAATACTTCAAAAGTACTTTGTCTCCAATAATAATATATTACTCACACTAAAGCGGTAAAAGAGCGCGGTAAGTAGATACTTAACGGCCTAATTGAATTTAATTTAAACTGTTCGAATTTAAAAGTCGTAAATTAGAAATTTTACATTTGACCGTCGACCCTGCGGTCTTACGTCACTGTAGGCGTCAAATAATCAAATTAAAGCTAACAATTGTTGATAAAGGTTCACCGATACCCTTAGTGATGCGCTAAATTTATCGAATATCGATAATAAAGAAACAAAAAGAAATCACATTTTTCATTTTCATCATCAGCCTATGATAATCCACTGCTGGACGTAGGCCTCCCCTATTAACTATGCGTATAGACGCATTAGGAGGTAAATGCCCATTATCGTCACGCTGGGCAAGCGGATTGGCGATCGCAGTAATGTGTCCACTATGATGACGCTGCTGCCCAAATTACATTTATTGCAGAATAACCTACAAATACACACAAAACGTTCAGACTTATCCGTATATTAGTAGTTTTGATACATGATACAGAAAACAATAAACCTGAAAGGAATAGATCGGTGTTTTATCATCATAATTATGACCAAGAAACAAATATTTATATTGAACACACAAAAGAAGTAATTCATCTCTCCCGGTATTCAAATCCGGGACCTCCAGCTTCATGGGCAGGGGTAGGGTCACTCCCAAAACCGATCAGATCAGACTACGGAGCCTTAGAAAATAAATTAAAATTCAATTCGTTAGGGCACAATGTCACAAAGATTAGGTCCTTCTAGTAAGTATTTAATACTTGTAACAAAAGATCCTGCTCTTCCATATTCTATACACAATAGTTAAATAACTTTTTTTTATGTGACGAAGGTAGACAACTGAGCTCTCAGCCCACCTGATGGAAAGCAGGAACTGAGGCCCATGGGCATAGTGACCAAAAAATCGTCTATGCGCTGCCTGAGGACTTAGATAGATTACCTCTATCTATGCCAGTAATTACACCGGCTATCTTACCCCCAAACCGAAACACAGCAGTGCAAACACTGCTATTTAGCGGCAGGTTAACGGGTAAGACAGTGGTAGCTATCCGGGCGGACCCTGCACGAAGTCCTACCACCGCAAAACTAGAAAATAAATGACTATCGATATTATCGATATATCGTTTGTCAATCCCTCTCTAAAACGACAATTTGTGCCGTCGCCGTGACAGATCCGTTTGGCAGCGGGTTCAATCCGGGCAAAGGATCACCACGACGAAATGAGATTTTTAACTCCGGCGGACAAAGGGTTGACAATCGTAATTACGTCGATGTTCGAAATTCGAGTTAGATCGAATGGGCAAAGAGAAGTGTAGAATTTTTCAAATTGTTCAATGTCCGGACGTGAAAAAATAGGCATTCAACGAGAACAATTACATTTTGATGTAAGACAAATTTCTCAGAGTTATGTCGATGATTTTGGTTCTATTGTAATCATTGTAAACACAATTTTTAAGTTGAACGCAGGCATATTATTAGGGTCAACCACTTTTTTTTGTTACTCTGTCACATCCTCAGGGACAATAGTTGAATATGACAATAGTTTGTTAGAAAAAAATATCGTTCAAGCTCTAGTATCATGATTAGTGGATGACTCGACTAACCTTGGAAGAGCCATATAACTCTCAAAAAACACATTTTTTTTATCTATTTGAATGCTATTAAACAATTATTTTAAGGGTAACCCAGGAAAACGTAATCATGGCAACGACTGACATAATTTTGTAAAGAAAATTGACAAAATATCATAAGAAACACCGGCTTAACTCCGACAAAGCAATGTTTCTCTAAAATAAAATGCCAGGCTCCTCCTCCCCTCTTCTGGCCTGCTACCGCGGACTTCGAAATCCGCAAAATTCAAACATACGTCTCTGTCACTCAAACCAAGGCATTATTAGAGTAACAGAGACATATTAAAATTTGCGGATTTCGAAGTTTGCGGTAGGCCGCCGCAGGCTTTGAAATTCGCTTTCTTCTTATTGTTATTTTTTTGTTCGGAGTCGGTACTAACAGCTTACAATTCAGAGCAGTGATATAACTTAAGTATCAAACAGCTAAATATAGATTTCAAATAGTAGCAAAAGTTTAACAAACAAAATGGTGGCTAGTACTAACTACAGAAAAGCAAGATTTATTACTAAATTAATACACAAGTAGGTATTTAAGTACAATAATATGTATAAGTAGTAGGTTAGGTACCAACAATAACAATAATATATGTGATGTTATCGCTCGCGGCTTGCTTACTCAAATAAGTCGTGAGTTAGATTCGTCTTATGGTTGTTAAAAGCGTCAATATGTCGCTTCCTCGAAAATTCATTAAGCCTTGTAACCGAAAGCTATTTTTCTTATAATTACGTAGTAAGTGAATTGATAAGGAATGGATATTTTAGGCCTACATGATCTTCACGCGCAAATTGCACAAAGTTTTGAAACAATCAAAGATGATGCGTACATTCGACGAATTCCTCTAACTACCCTCCGCTACACACTTCCATTTGTGAACCGAAAACTAATCCACTCGGAAGAATATTAATCGCAAAACAGATGAGCTCGGTTAAAACGACCTTAAAACAAATGAACGTAATTAATAAACGTACGAATGTAATGGCGAGAGTGCAAATAGAAGTGAACAGTCCGACACTAGTGTTGGAGTGTTGCCAGACGAGACGTGGAGTTACATGAGGGTTGTTCGTGATGCGTCGAGTCATATGAAGTGGCTAAAGTTTTTGGGACAAAATAAAGAAACGACATTTACGTATTGCAAAGATTTTTTCCTTCGCTTGGTTCTTGTTTTGCTTCTTTGTCGAATTCTTGTCTGAGAGAATAGAAAATCTTACAAGGGATTAGGAGGAAATGACCACGTTATTTACAGGCGCGGATCCAGGATCTCGTATTATAAGCACCCAGGTATGCTTAAGTCCAGTGTCAGGGGGGGGGGGGGGCTGACAATGGACATTGCATTATTATTTTATTTTTAGCAATCATACCATTCTGTATCCCCGCATATGAGGAGAATGAATGAAGGAGAATGAATTATTTTTCTAACCTGCTCGCTGTTACATTTTGAGGACCTAATTTTGCTTTCACAATTAATAGAAATGAGTTTTAGGAGAGTTTTTCAATATTGCGAAATAAAAGGCAAGTCAATATTTACTTCCTTTCGATAGCCAAGTAAAGGTACGTATATATACTAACATAGTTTAAAATGTATTAATTTTAAGTCTACTAACAAAATATGGATTTATAATGGTCCGAATTAAACAGTTTTTATTTATTTTTATTTTATATTCTGTTAGTTGTATTTAGATCGTACGCACGGTTTGGTGTATAACATTGACCATTAGTGTTTTATTTAAACCATTCGTCAGTTGAAAGTTAAAAAAAAAACTGTAAACTTGCATTATTTCATAATCACGCACTTTCAGAACACAATCATGGTTTTATCACCAACATAAAACTTTAAACCTGAAGTTCAAATAGTTTTTTTTGTTAAAATTATTGATATTTATTAGTATTAACATAAAAATATATCTGCGAACGTGTTTCACGGTATGTGTCAAAGACGTAAAGTGCTGTGGAAAGTAGCAATGTACAAGTTGTGGAACATTCTCAAAATTGCGGGAATATACTCGGATATTTCCGAGAATTTTCATGAGAATTTAAGAGTAACTTCTCATTTTTCTTGTGTGTTCATGTTTCTATTCTAGAACTTGTAACAACCTGTTATAAATAATTCTTTTAAATCGTCAATAAGTAAACAAGGCAGTCAATATAATCGTATCTTATCTTATATGTGGGGCCCTTGGGGATACACTTCGACCCATTGGGATCTTTTGTGTAAAGGCAGTCAATATAACTCATAAGGCATGTATCTTATACGGTCTTGTCTTGATTAGATTGTTTGGTAAATTTAGATTTTCGAGAACAACTCTATGCAAGTTTCGCAACTTATGAAACTTCTCCTAGGTACTACTAGTGGAAAGTAAATTTGTGTACCTTTTTTAACTGTTCATCTGAAGAATGGTTTAAATAAAACACTAATGGTCAATGTTACGCACCAAACCGTGCGTACGATCTAAATATAACACTAACAGAATACTTGAATTGTAAAGCGTGTATTGCACGCACGATAAATATCGAGCGTCGTGTTAACCAAGATTTACTGTCTAGCCGGCAGACAGATATTAGCAGTCAATAAAGTGTAACACGGTGTCCATTTACATTCTAATTTCAATGAGGGGAACACTCAATTTGAGCCTTATGTAGACTCTGTCCACCGATTTATGTCAGTTAAATAAGGCGGCGAATTCTAATATTCTATGGGCAACAAATTCTATGCGCCTACATTTTTCACCTTTTACTACTGACAGATATAATTGGAGTGTATATCTATAATGGTCCAATAATCCTTGTCAGTAAAAAAGCAGCAAATTTTGATTTAAGGGCAGGCAACTTTTCGCACCTATTTTTTTACATTAGCTGCCAGGAATTGTTGGACTGAGTATATCTAGAATGTTCTATCCGATTCGTCAGTTTATGATTTAAGAATTTTTGCACGATCAATATTTTATCGAGATTCGTTGGTACATAAACATGCGACTTGAAGCGTATTACAGTCATGGCGTAAACGTAAGCAGTTGGGTAAGTGTAGATACCTACGTAATCTTATACATTTTGGACTGAGATGTATGGAATTGCGTACGTACCCAGGACGTACGATTAGCCGGCGAGAATCTTTGTGGTATTCTTTAATGACTGATGGATTTTATTAATTTTGGGGAATCTGTGAATAAATAAAACAAAAAAATTGCGAGAGAAATGAACTGATACTAATACGTATATTGCCCATTTATTTCAAAGAGAGGGTCTTAACGGTACTAATTTCTTATCTATGTTTTTTCTATTCAGCCAGTGTCCACCCACTGCTGAGTATAGGCCTCTTCTTTATTATGTCACTTTCCTCGGTCCTAAGCTAGTAGTATCCACTGCTTTGTTGCGGTTCGGCAGATGTCGTCGGACCATCTTGTCGGTGGTCTCCCAGCAGATCTTCTTGACCACCCTTGCCACCATTCAGTAACTTGCTTCGTCCACCGCCCAACGCTACTTCTTGCCAAGTGTCCTGCCCATCTCCACTTCAGCTGTGCGATTCGTTTACCGACGTCGGATAATTTCGTACGGCGCGGCGCCGGATTTCGCTGTTTAGAACACGATCAACAAGGGAGATACCTAACATGGCTCGCTCCATGGCCCTTTGTGTCACTTTCATTTTGTGTAGAACTCCCTTGCTGAGCGCCCAAGTTTCTGATCTCTATGTAGGCACACTACTTATATCTTAGCTAAAAGTGTGCATTCAAAATGTCCGTTCAGTTTTTTTTAACAATTGACACTTCCTCAATCTTTTATCCCAATTGGTAGGATCAATTGATGGTATTGAGATTAATTTGTGATAGAATCAAATTTTAAATGATTTTTCAGAATATAGCATACGAATAAATAAGAATTTACGGTGTTTTTTAGTTTAGAATCTAGTTTGCATCAATAATTCTCTTATGCCGCCTTCAAAAAAACCCATCACCTTCAGTGACAAAGCTTGTCAAAATCAAATGGCTGTCTAGTCTTTATCTGAAATGTAAATACTGTATTTTGATAACATACCATTATGATTTATGATTAACCTAACCAACCAATTCCGGAAAGAGAGACTGGTCACATTTCTACAATAAAGGAATGTATTTAGAGCATAAACTACCTTCATGCTGTTTCTGTCATGATACTTCCTTCCGATTACTGTCAACAATACAAATCAAAGCACCACTTATTACATTATTCCCTCTGCCAACAGTGTTATTGCACCTAACACTTGTACAAACTCCAAATTGAGCCGAAAGTCTCAATAAGGGGCTTGGCGGCGGCTCCTATCGTAAATTTCTGCAATTGTTTGTTTTCCACGCAACGCCTGTACGCCTTTTTGACTCGAAAGACGAAAGAATTGTGTGGATAATCTCTTGAATTCCAACTTTCCCCGTTATTAAGCTAGCGAAATAGATTTGTGCAAAATCTTTTGCTAGACACAAAAGAAAAATAATGCTTTTTAATACAAGCTCCTATTACAAATAATTTGTTGTAGACGGCAGAAATGTTGATATCTGATATTTGTACAGAATGTCACAATACAAAATACCTTTCTGAAAAATATAATAATAAAAAACATATTTTTTTACTAGTACTAGTTTACAAATCAAAATCCGCTACTTAATATTATTAACGCTACTTTATACTTAATACTAATGCCCATGAACGAGTAACCATTACTACCGAGTATTATAATTACTTTTTTTAATAACTCCTATCTGGTTATCACATAGATAGGTACTTTAATTCAGGTTATTCTAAATTTCGAAAAGGGATGTGTTTTGAAATTTCAGAATAAACTATTTAAAGCAAATGAAACATTGTTCTGTCACTCCAACGAAGGCGTCATTAGAGAAACAAAGACAAATCCTCTAAATTTGCGAATTTCGAAATTCGAAGTTCGCAGTAGTCGCTGTGTCAAAAAAACTGTACCAAGGGAAGGGACTTATCCACATTATTCTTATCGCCCACTGTCGGCCACGCTACGTAAATCTCAACTTTTGTCGACTATCTCGATAAATTGTTTAGTCGTACGTATAGACGCCTATCGGCTTATATCGACTTGATTTGAACGCTCGATTTATATGTCTAGCCTGACTCGTCCGTCGTTGAATATATCGGGGTGGACACAGTCGTCAAAAATACCTAAACGTCGATTTGTGAGAATGAATGTATATTTCAATATTTCTTAGATATTGAAATATTTAAATATAAATATTTTTGGACATCTTTACACAAATCGACCTAGTTCCACGGTAAGCTCAATTAAGGCTTGTGATGTGGGTACCAGGCGACGATATAATTATATAATAGATAGATACATATAGATACTTAAATACATAGACAACCATGACCAAGGAACAAATATTTGTGATAAATAAATACACAAATAATGCCCTTGCCGGGATTCGAACCCGGAACCTCCAGCTTCGTAGGCAGGGTCACTACCAACTAGGCTACGGAGGCTGACAAATATTTATCCGATCGTATAAGATAGCGAAACCAATCGTCAGTAGATTTTTAAAAAAGGGAAACTTTCCAACTTTCCATAGCATTTGACGCATTTGATGCATATCGTGAAACACTTTCTCAGATTTATGTTTACCTTAATTTAATACTAATAAATATCAATAATTTTAACTAAAAATGTATGTAATCTTACTTAAGTTTGTAATAAAACCAAGATTGTGTTCTAAAAGTGTATGATTATGTAATAACGCAAGTTTTGAGGTTTGTATATATTTTTTCCTAACTAGTGAAAAGTAAACTTTGCGCACGCTTCGCGTGCATAAATTTCTCTTTTTAAGGCACTTGTTATGAAAAAGTCATTCGATACATGTGTAAAAACTTATTTTTAACTCGTTTCACTCGGGCTCAAACTTTCACCCTCGTCAAAAAAAATGTTTTTCTCTTGTAGCGAAATGTACTATTTTATTCTAATGACAAATGGTATACCTATCTGGCGGCTAGTAGTTGATTAAATTAATTTTATTATTGCTATCATCATATTAATATTGTATTGTACTTTTCTGGATCCGGCCCCGCCCTGGCCACGACATTAGTCTAAGGTGACTGGCTTAGCAGAAAACCATACGTGCGAGAGGAAGTTCCCATATCGGCATCTCGCTCCAACCTATGGATTCGCTCGCCGGTGGTCGCCTGAAGGTGCATTCAGACTTCTCTGATCTGTGATTCAGACCAAACGAGCATTCGCTATTCTATCCCCCGCTCTACGAAATCAACGAATCACGTTTTGTGTAACGATCGAATTTCGTAGAGTGGGGGGATAGAATAGCGAATGCTCGTTTGGTCAGAATGCACCTTTAGACGAATGTCATGGCCAGGCCTTAGTCTCGCTAGTCTCGCAACCGGCCTTACAGGGCTAAGACTCGGGGCCACGGTATTTACCTCTCACATATGCTGTTGTGTTATCGAGCAACCATTTGTATTGCCCACTCGTTCACGCCGCGTTGTCCATTAGTGACCATTGGGTGGGTCAACTAGTTGACTACTCATCGAAAGTATGAGTAACTGCCGCGTTGGCATGGAGTTATAATGTGCGAAGACCTTTAAGTAGGTACCTACCTAACTCAAAAATCAGTAGGTACAAGTTTTTCCCCACAAGCCAATCAAAAGCAGAGCAGTTCCAAAATGTACCAGCGTTCAGTCAGACATGTCCCATAACTCCCTATCGGGCAATTAATCATAATGATACTTAAAACACCAATTTGGATTCTCGAACGTTCCACCCCAGCCACCGTCCGCGCCAAATATCTCCAACGGTTTTTATATCAAAAACCGCTCATCGAACAATGGACATAGCGACATAATTATCGCTGGAAGATTCTAGCAAAAAGGTTAATGACCGAAAAGAGTTTAGGACACACTTCAGACGCGCGAAATATGCAGTTCTAAACATCACCTTATGGTGCCGCGGCATTGTAAGAAGTGGACGTAAAAATTAATGGCGGCTCGACATTGTTGCCTGTTGTCTGGCTCTGCAATCAATTTTTATGTTTTCTTTTTTGAGGTGTGCAATAAAGAATTATATTTGATAATATTGTCTGAACATTTGCAAGAAAATCTTAAGTAATATGAAAGAAAAAATACTTAAATAGACAATTCGACTGGGGGAAGCCAGCCGACATTTTCCAAAGTAGTTCTTCCTATGAAGTTCTTAAAAATATTCAAAAAGTATCCACAATAACCTAGAGACAATAACTACACGATTGAAAACATAGCCAATATCAGTTCCAAATACAAATTTCGAATCATGTAATTTTTGAAAATGGAATTGACGGTTTTTCACGAACCGAACGGCAATCATTTGTCTTCTAACGAACCGATTTGTGCGTCGAACGCGGTCTTCTTATTGACGAAATGTGGTAAGCGGATATGGGATTTTTGGGTACTTAGGACCTTTTTAAGCGATAGGGTTATGTGAAACGGATCGGAGAAGCGAGGCTTCTGACTTATCGGCTGGAAGGCTTATTGGAAATCTTTTTTCTAGTTGCTAATAAGTTTTCTCTCGTTGGGGACGGTCGTATGCCAAAGGGTAAATCCATAAGATCGTAACATTTGCCAATTATTTTGTGTATTTTAAATTAATCAAATTAAGTTTCCGTACGTCTGGTCTGGCCCTGTATGGAGATAATATCAATTAATATGTGGATGCTTCAATAGACGTAGTTAAGGGAAAATGACCATAGTTATACAGAAAACGACCAACTTCTTTGTCAATGCATAACGCAACCAAACTCAATGTGTTAAAGCTTAAGTCAGATTGTCAAAAAATTAAAGTTGGTCGTTTTCTACATAACAAATGATCCAATCTCTTTTTGTCACTAAGATGAATGGCTTTTCCTTTTGACAGATTTAAATTTAGTTGACAGATTTTTGTGGACTTTATCCTTTTTCCTAAACTACGTTCAAATCTAAAACATACAAAAGAAATGGGCACTAATGTTATATCCTTTTGAATTTGCAGCCTTTTTTTATTTAGGAAAGCGATCTCCATCCAGTAGGAGAACTATTTAAAGATAAATTATATAATGAACCTTGCTTCTTCAGTTTTTTTTTAAATATGCTTACAGGTACCTACTCTGAAAGATGTGCTACTATATGTACATATAGTTGAAAATGAGAATCACATTACGTCATCAGCCTATCTCAGTCTACTGTAGGACATAGGCCTCTCCTACTAACTATGCGTATAGACGCATTCAAAGTCAAAGTATACTTTATTCAACTAGGCCCAGCAACGAGCACTTTTGAATCGTTAAACTAAATAGCAAATGAGAAAAAAAATCCGGGTCTAACCCTACACCACTGTTCCAGAGAAGAATCCAGCAAGAAACTCAACGGGACTCGTTTTTCAAATAATAATATTACAACATCTTACAGCTAACATGGGAGGCAAATACCCATAATTGCCGCGATGGGCAAGCGGATTGGCAATCGCAGTAATGTGTCCATTATGATGAAGCTGCTGCCCATCATTTATCAAAGAATTGTTCAATCCCTTAGCCGACTCTTACAACACCCGTGGAAGAGTGGTGACAAATTTATTCTTACTGCTGTCACCACACGGTCGAGCAATGAAGTATACTGTATATTATATATTTTAGAATTTCAATGGAGTATAGAAACACGATAATATGTAGCAAAAAAATCGTTTTCCTCCTCATTGCAATAACACAGAAATCCTTTGACGTTTATCTAATAACCAATCAAAACCACAGCATATACACATTATAATATATAATATACATTATGCTATATTCAAAACTATCGAATACGTAACTCCAACACAAGACAATGCACGAATATCATAAACTTGAAACCACAGATCACCTCAATGTGATCAGGGATGTTGGTCAGGGATCGGAACCAGTTTTTTTTTAAACCTCGAAATAATTCAAACCACCGCTCTCCGAATCGCTAAACCGAAGTGGCAGTGGGCGGGGCACATTGCGCGTAGAACCGAAGGCCGTTGGGGCGGAAAGGTTCTCGAGTGGCGGCAACGTATCGGAAGGCGCAGCGTGGGTAGGCCCCCCTCAAGGTGGACTGATGACCTGGTGAAGGTCGCAAGAGTCCACTGGATGCGGGTGGCACAGGACCGGTCATTGTGGCAATTTTTGGGGGAAGCCTATGTTCAGCAGTGGACGTCTTTCGGCTGATATGATTATAGACGCATTAGTAAATGCCCATAATCGCCAAGCGGATTGGCGATCGCAGTAATGTGTCCACTATGATGACGCTGCTGCCCATCGTCTTTTATCAAAATGGTCACTGACACTACAATCCCTTAGTACGCTCTTACGACTCTCTTTTCTTCTCTTCGTACGTAAATGTATCATAACCAATGCTCAATAAAAATGCAATCTCATTTAGTATGAAAACAGCTCACCCCAGCATTGATCATAACAATTCCAAATGGGGAGTCTAGTGTTAGTCTATGTAAAACAAAGCAAAGCCAAACTTAGAGTTACGAATGAACAACTGAATTATTCAACACGCGGGCCGGCGGTACGTCAAACTCCTTGCATTCAGCTCAGCCCATATTATATTATCTGGATGCCGCGTCCTTAGTCGTGGATTCTTCGCGCATCCATGTAATTTTTTAGATGGTCAACATGGAATATTTTGATGTTGTATTTGAAAAATCGTCTAGTTTTGGAAAACGACTACATATCGGCTAGCAAAATTTACTAGACCAGTAAATATGAAGGGTCTGTCTAGTCATAGTAAATTCAAATTACAGAAGGAAAAATCACCTTATTTTCAACAGACGTATGAATTTGCCATGATTTTTTTAAACACTGGACATGTTTTTTCCGACCCTTCATATGTTTTGTACATATTTGTATTCTGTTCAAAAATCTCAATCAATACTTAAAAACAATTCTTGCATTTACAGAACATAAATAGTACAAATGTATTGCAAAATGGTTTTCCTTCGGCTTTTTACGGAAACGTTCGAATTCATATTTCTGTCTCATTTAGCTTCAGTGCAATGAATACTGAAGTTTTTAGTGAAAGCAATATGAATTCTGAAGATTCCGTGAAAACCCGAAGGAAAATGATTT